>SKCR01002664.1:0-27178 GCA_019454045.1 Zanthoxylum bungeanum
TAATTAAAGAGTTTAATTATAAAGATTTCGATTGAATGATTTTATTTGAATGAGTTGAATTTTTGTTATAGTAATAATAGATACATGGATATTTAAAACTATATAATATATATGGATCAAAATCTGGTCACTTCCCACAGCAAAAATATAATTGTAACTTTTAGAACCTATAGTTGAAATAATTCGACATTCAATGACTAGTTCTAGTTGTCTCCAAATGACGTGGCTTGATGGTGTAAAGTTCAGGATCTGACTTTCAGGTCCTAAGTTAGAATTCATGGAGTGTATTTCTTGTAAGAGTTTGGGAGCCGGAAGTTTTACCTGCTCCGCTTAAACCCGGAAGTGGTGATTTGACGGTGAAATTTCCAACGATTTCAAAAAAAAAAAAAAAAATTAAACTAGTGATCTAGTTGGCACATAATTGATAAACTTTGAATAAGTTCATTGTACTGTTGAAAATTAAAAGAATCGCTCATTTGCTTCACTTTCTTTCGTGATTTACTTGAATTCTGTTGGTACTGTTTCATTTTCTCAAGTGAAATATTTTTACAGACGTTTACATGTGAGATGGCAACAAAAATCCAGACCGAATAAAACCGGAATGATTCGAATCGAATAAGCATGTGAAAAAATTTGGATTTCGAATGTGAAAAAGGGAATCTAATTTTTTTTATTTAATTTTTTATTTTTGATATTAATTATTTTTTTAAAAAAAAAAATAAGGTTTGAAATATGGATATCTTACACCTAGACTCGATCCGAGTTCAACCCGGGATTCCGAAATTACCATCCCTAAATATGGCAACATAATCATATTTAGGGTATCTAATCTCATCTCAAACAACAGTTTTATGTGGGATCCCCTACATAAAAGCTATGACAGTATAACCACACAAAAAAGTTAATGCAAAATTGAGCCCTCCCATTTGTTTCAATTATTGAGCATTATATGCCTTTTGAAGCAGCACAAGGATTGTCCAGTTGAAATGAAAATGATGGGCATATTAGGATTCGAAAACTCGTTACAGAAAGGACAAAACAAGCTATTTACTTATTTTATTGGAGAAAATATAAATGCTTTATTGACAATGGTTAGTGGAAATATGTCAGCAATTCACAATCTTTGGGTGCCTAGTAAAGGTTTTAGAAAAAAAAAATGAAGAATATGGACGTGGCCCATTTATTATTTATGTTTTCTTTGTCATGAAATTAGCCATTTGAGTGGAATATTTACTCTTTCCATTGATGAATTCTAAACGCAAGCAAGTTCATGTGCCATACAAAAGACTTGACCCTTAAGGCATCATGAGTCATGACCTTGCAAGTTCCTAAAAATAAATTGAGGCTCTTATTTGAACCCAATATGCCTTGAAACACCTAAAGCTTTCTTAAAAAGGAAGGCTCGTCTTCTCATGAAACCACTCAATAGTTTAATGGTCAACAAAAATGTTATTATGCCCGATATCATTTCCGAATAGGCAAATATTATGTTATATCGTAAAATTTTTACCTATTCGAAAACAAAATCGGACATTTACGTCGAAAAGAGTAGCAATACTTAATGGTAAATGGTTTTGCTTCCACTCAATTATTATTGGAATTGCCCCTTTCAAAATGATATGATATGCATCAAAATGTTCACCACATGATTTGATTGGAATTTCTGGCTCTGGTGGTACTCTCAAAATCAATGATATTACTATTCAATACGTAATGCTCCATTCTCATCCAAAAACAAAAGCACTACAAGTTTCTGCTTAAATTTGAATACATCACAGTTCCACGTATCCGCTTATATCTGGTAACTAGTGATTTTATACATCACAGAATGCTTACATAAGAGCTATGCGATTGCGAGAACAGGAAACTGCACTCTCTCAGCTTTTCTGCACAAAGTTCTTAAACTGGTCCTTCATCTCTCAGCATGTTCATGTATTCTCCCTATGACATCTACAAGTTTGCTAGGAAATACATAAGCAACTCTTTCAACGGAACACGTATATATAATGAGTCTGAAATACCTAATTGATTTACCAGATGTAAACAAATAACCAGACAAATTAACATCAGATCAAAGAAATTGACAGCAGCTTTCACTTACCACAAGCCTCAAGGATCTAAATATCTGGCCCAATGCCCTTTAGGATTCCAGATTTACTCTTACAATGACACCACTCCTTGTACGACTCCCAACTGCTGAGTCGCGAACCAGAAAACAGAGAAGGCTGAGAGACGCTTGATATCGATAATGTAAATTGACAATGCAGTAGAGCTTCGTAAACAAATTAACTCGCAAAAATACATCCTATACCAATTTCAAGGTAAACAAAAGAGAGAGCAACTTAAGATAAACAGATAGATAAACCAGATTACCTCGGAAAAGCAAAGGGTAGAGCACGATTGATTCTAGACGACCCATATTATCAAGGTCTCCTCAAACTGCTAGTTCCAAATAGGCAAATACCAATCTGCAGCAGTCTCAGGGATGCAAAGACATCAAAGCATAGAGAATTGCTCAATACCATGTAAGAGAAATTGAAATTCTTGAATTCCCATTCTTTTAAGGCAAAAAACATAAAATGAAGTGTCTTGGCAATAAATTCTTTGGTGATGATTGGTCTAGTTGTTGGCTCAGTGATTGGAGGGCATTATGGCTGTTCTTCATTGCCAATGTTCCAGCCTTATATAGAAAGTAAGATTTAACGAAATTCAGGTAACTTTTTACATTTTCTTTTAGTAGACTCAGAAATTATTTCCCAAACAAGTATGATCATTTTTTTCCAATTTCAATCAGATTGGTGATTAGAGGCTTAGAGAAATTTCTCAACTTTTAGATCTCTAGAGTCACAGACAATCAACCTTTGGAATATAACCTTCCCTCTTCATCTCCTCATTTAGCAAGTAAAACACTACACAAATCTCTGCTGAACTACTATGTAAATCATCACCCGCATGAAATTCATGAATCTCATCATCAATCCCAATCCAGCTACAACCAGGAGTCTTGCTGACACCCTTCTCTCTCATCAACAGCCTCATCTTTGCCGAGTCATCCCACATTCTCAAATTTGCTAATATTTTCGATGAGATAACATAGTTCCCTGAGTTTGAAGGCTCTATCTCTACAAGCAGTTGCATCACCCGCCGAGTAACATCAGTATTTTTCTGCTTCTGGCATGCACCAAGCAAAGCCCCTAGAACAATCTCATCTGGCTTTTCAGGCATCCTTTCAACAAAATCCAAAGCTTCAGACAAATTTCCAGCACGTGCAAAAAGATCAACCATGCAAGAGTAATGCTCGATTTTTGGTATTAAACCAAATGACAAACTCATCAAATCAAACAAACGACAACCTTCATCAACCAACCCAGCATGAACACACGCAGAAAGTAGTGCTACAAATGTGATGTCATTTGGGTGGGCAGCCCTACCTTCCTTTGACATGCGTTCGAACAGTAACAATGCCTCCTGGGCTTGTCCATTAAAAGCAAGTGCCGAGATCATGGCATTCCAAGAGACCTCATTTTTCACAGGCATGTTTTCAAAAACTTTTAGTGCATCATCTATGCTCCCACACTTAGCATACATGTCAATTAAGGCAGTAGTAACAAATTTATCATGTTGTAATCCTCTTTGTGATGCATATTTATCAACCCACTTCCCCAAGTCAATGGCCCCAATCGAGGCACATGCAGACAGTACTCCTATTAATGTAATTTTATCTGGATTAACTCCAGCCTTTTTCATGCCATCAAACAGTATAATTGCTTCATTCGACAAGCCATTTTGTGCATATCTGTCATACATCAATCAAACAGCTAGTAAGCACATAACTCAGTAAATAAATTTCAGTGTTGTATGTGGGGGATCACTTTCACTTGCGAAAGTTTTCCAGGATATTGTAACAGAGCCAATCCAAGCCAAGCTCCATCATCTTAGAACAATGTAGATCTGAGGTGCTGGCAGAATCAGCTTAAACAAACATGAATGAGGTCAAGGTAAGTTTATTTTTATATACGATCCTACTGTTTAGAATAAGGCATAAACTGGCCCCTCTTAGACTCGCACTCCTCAACTCAATCCTTCGAAAATTAGATGAAGTTTATAAGATATCATTACTTATATCGAGATAATTTGAAAAATGCAGCTGACCACATTTTCCACACCAAAATCTTAGAGAGAATTTTTCTTTTCTACTTTCATCAATCAGTAAGGAACACTAAATGTCAAACCAATTTTATTTTTCAGCAAAAATCAACGGGTCTCCAAATACTTGTCATCTTTCTCATTGACATATCTAAATATCAGGTACTGCAGAGATGGCCATTCTAAGGTGAAAAGTTAAGTCATCAGTCAGGGAAAAGCTCTCCAATTGGTGAAAGCTGTGCAGACAAATCTATGACAACATTTCCTTCAAAGATAATTCTTAAAGATAAAACAGTAAAGCAAATATATACAAGAAGCATCACTTACCCTGTGATCAATGCATTCCATGTAACCACATCCTTCTTCGCCATCCCATCAAAGACCCTCCTCGCAGACACTAAATCCCCACATTTTCCATACATATCAATCAATGCAGAGCCCATAAAAGAGTTTAACTCCATCTTATTATCCACCACAAACCCTTCCACCCACTTCCCCAGCACCAAATCTCCTAAGTCCCCACACGGCCCAAGAATGCTCACTAACGTCATTTCATCAGGCAAAAACCCATCCTCCCTCATTCTCCCGAACAACTCCACCGCATCCCTCGCATACCCCATCTTAGAATACCCCGAAATCATCGAATTCCACGACACTAAATCTCTCTCACTAATTTCATCAAACACCTTACGCGCATTCTCCAATTCACCACACCTGGCATACATAGTAATCAAAGAATGACTCACGTGATCATCCTCATCCAATCCAATCTTAAACACCGATGAATGAGCAACAACCCCATGATTCAACGCTAAAAGATTCGCACACGATATAAACACAAACGGGAATGTAAAATTATTTGGTTTTAAGCCTAAACTTTTCATTTGGTAATAAAATTTAAGAGCGGAAGAGTATTTTTTCCCCGCAGTTGTTAAGCTCCGGATCATTACATTGAAAGCATACTCATTGGGTCTCGAGATTTGGTGGAACAGAATGGAAGCGTAGTGAAAGTCTTTAAGATCAATGATTCTGGCGAGAAGGAAATTGGGTTTTTGTATAAAATTAATCAGCATTTGAGTGTGAATTTGTTGCACTGTTTTTGTGGATGGACATTTCTTCAACAAGTATAAGAGTTTTTCTCTTACAAGATTTGGGTCGTTAAGTTCGGTAAAGGCGAGATGGCGGGAAGAAGCTTTCGCTCGAAGAAGCATTATTCCGATACAAAAGAATAATAAAGAACCGCCGTTTTCATGTAATTATATATAGGTTAGTCTCTCGTCACTAAATCTATGTAAATAATTGGTGATTAAATAACAGATCAAATTATAAGAGTAGTATAAATTAAATTATAACTATACGTGCTATCACAAATAAACTCGTGAAACAAAAAGCATTATTGTTACTATAAGAAATATGATTTTTAATATCCAAAGATTTAGCGTCGCCAAGTAAATCATCGTTAAATGTATAATTTAGGGTCGCCAAAACCTAATGACACTAAAAGTAACAACATCTTGTATCAACAAGAAAGGCAACGCTAAAATTACAATATTTAGCGTCGTCAACGTACTTTCGACGCAAAATATTAAGGCATTTAGCATCGCTACGTCCCCAATGGGCGTGGCTTGGTGGTGTAAGGCTCAAGATCTGACCTACAGGTCCTGAGTTCGAATCCAGTGGTTCGTTTCTTATAAGAGTCTGGGACAGTCGGGGGTTTTACATGTTTCGCTTAAACCCGGGTCGGGTGATTTGGCGGCGGAATTTCCAACATTTCCAAAAAAAAAATAACGTCGCTACCTAATTGTCGACACTAAATATGAAAAATCGTCAACATTTAGCATCGAACATAGGTAGTGACGTTTTGACGCAAAAAAAAAAAAAAAGGTATTTAGCGTCTCTACTTAGTTGTCGACGTGAAATATGAAAAATCGTCAACATTTTGCGTCGAAGATAGTTAATGACACTAAATGTATGACATTTAGCGTTGATTATTTTTGGCGTCCGAGAGTGTTATGTAAGTGTTTAATTAAATAAATTATGTAAAATTTTAGTATTTTCCACTATCACAAAATCTTAAAATGTAGGAATGTATGGTGGACATTCAGACACAAAATCTCATACATGGCTTACAACATTTGGCTAATGATGAGTTTTCACATCATGTGTTCCAAAACACCACCGATGAAGATTCATAAATTAGCAAAACGCTATAAATTTGTGTTCTTACTGAACATTATTTCACAACATTCCTTCCACTTCCCTCTTGAATCAAGATTACCATGGCGTGGATGAACTGCTTAAAGGGAATCTGATTTGTCCTCGATGAAGATTCATTTTTCTCATATTTATCGAGAAGGTAAAGGATCATGCATTGAAACTTTGTCTTTGTATATATCAAGTTAAAATTGTGTATAATGTTTGTTTCTTTTAGCAGAAATGAATTACATAAATCAGCTACTTAATTACTCAAATAACCTACTCTTTTTACCTTTATAACTTACTAAATACATGCATGGCAATGGCTTACCCACCCCACCCCACACCCCCATCCCCCGCCGTTACTCAAATAATCATATTAATTACTAAATAACCTACTCACGATTTTGGCTTCTGGGATACCCACTGTTGCGAAGAATCAGTGGCATCAGGGCCATTTCAAGGTCAATGTGGATGCAGATTTACAGTCTGATGGAGACAAAGTGGGACTCGGAGCCGTGTTTAGAAATTCTTTAGGTAAAGTGGTTAGAGTTGTCGTTGATAACAATTATTTCTTTGATGATATGGAAAGGGCGGAGGCTTAAGCTATCAAGCTAGGAATATCCATCGGTAAACATGCGGGATTCACACCTCTTATCATTGAATCAGATGCGATGACGGTGGTGGAGCTCATCAAAGGAACTATCCAAAGCAAAAAAGAGATTCACTGTATTGTTAAAGAGATATGCGATATGATGAAGACTATGAATGATGTTGCAATTCAGTTTAATCCTAGAGCTTGCAATATGGTGGATCATGCTTTAGCTAAATTGGTTGGTAACTACCCAATTCAGGGTTTTTGGAAGGTGGACATCTCATTTATTATAATTTGTACTTTAACTGGTTTGATATAATAGTTTTTCCAGTTTCCTGTAAAAAAAAAATTACATGAATGGCATGAGTTAAATAATATCTCCTGAAATTTAAATAGCTGTATATATCTCCCTACATATTGGAGTAAATAGAGTCATGGGTTATGCTCGGCAAACAACCGTATTATCCTATGTTTATGCAATTAACTTAACAAACAATAAGATCAAATAAAAATACACAAAGATTGATTAGAAATGCTCTTTTTACTGTTTTGTTATCAAAAAATCGATCATTTACTTTAGGGTTTCTTGTTCTATTAACAATATCTCATTACAAGGAAAATAAACTGACAACGGTTTCATTTCATTCACGTTTTTCATTAATTGGCCCACTCCTTAGAATCTCAGAACTTTCTTATTATAGATGATTCCACAGCTTAAAGAAACGAAAAGTAATTAATAGGTTGTATGATTCATTGTTCATAAGATTTGTGTCATTAAGGAGCTGATATTTCGGCCTTAGTCCTCGCATAATCTTTATTTGTCATTCTGGAGAAGGGCCTGAGGTGGAGACCATGCTAAAGGGTTCTGAATCCAGATTCTGAATGGAGGTACTAATTTCAGACCCTAAAAGAATTTTTTTGATCAGACCCTGGAGACGGACCTTCGAAAGTAGGCACTGACAGGAGCTCATGTAATCAGACTCTGCAGAGACACTGAGATCAGGTCTTGACAATAACTCTGGATCCCCTTTGGAGTATGTTTGGTCACTTGTCATGCGTTTGATTTCTCCCCAAACAGTTCCCCTTTTATTCAAATGAAATTGTGGGAATAAACAAATTCGAAGTTGGGATTCCAGTGGGCTCCTTGGGTGTCATGAGCTTCTTCCTTACCTCGTTGGGAACTCAACGGTCGTATAACTTACATACCGATTTAACAACCTTTGTCAACTCTATTGGTTCAAAGTTTCAAACTTCAAACCCTTGCGCTCCCTCCTCTTGCGAAATCGTTCTTTCTAGCATTTTCTTTTCCAAATCCAAGCACATGACTTTTTTTACTACTATGGCTTCTTCATCCTCTTCCGACGATAAGATTCAGCGCTTGAGGGAGGATAGTGATATTCCTCAGGACGTCTACTTATAGTCTCTCCCTGAGAGAATGCCCCTCTAGGAAACTAACCCCGTTGTTTTTCCCCGTGGCGGCATTGTTCTGGGGAATACCACCTCTAAATCCTCAAGCTCCCCATTCACCCTATACTTCACTATATTTGTGTGTTTTGTAACTTGTACTTGATGCAGATGACCTCGAATGGCCTTAGGTGTGTCATAGGTTTCATTATTTTCTCCATGGTCAACGAGTCACGCCTCACGATTCGCGATTTCTTTTACCTCTTTCTTTGACCAAGGCGGGCTCTACCGATGTCGTGGACCGGTACACCTTTGCGCCTCAAAAGTCAACCATCATATTTACGGAGTTTCCTATCTCGGACAAAGATTGGTCTTTGAATGGCCTGTTAATAGTGACCGGTAACTGCTAGACTGTCGTTGTTGATCGCGTCATCTTTCCTCTGCGATTGTCAATGAACCAAGGTATTTCGACAGCTCTTATTTTTCAATATGAAGCTTACGTCTGATTGGTCAATTGTAGGGTTTAACATATTTACATCTTCTCTTTTCAGCTTATGGTTCTGTATACATTCCCCCTTGCCTCGAGTCGTTCAGAGAGAGAGTCAAGTTCTTACAATAGTTTATGATCTCGATGGGGAATGAGGCGTTTTACATCCATATATTGGTAAACAATGATGGCCTCCAAGTCCTGATATGATGTGGCCCTTATTTTTCTCCCTTAAGCGCCGATGACCCTTTGATAAGTGCGGTTTATACCCACTTATTATGGCATTCTTAGCCAATTATTTGGTTATGTTTCGTACCATTTAATGTCATTTATAGTTTATTTTATGTTTTATTTGTAGGAGCATTAATACATGGATCTTGGGACATTTGCACGTGTTTTGGGAACTTTCGGAAGCATCGAACGAGCACGAAAGCAACAGGAATCAAGAGACGCAGGAACCAGTGGAGAATCATCACTGGCGCTACGGCACCAAAGACCAAGCACCGCTGCGCCTTCAAGACTGCATCCCAGCCAAAAGACCGAGAGAAGGGCGCCACAGCGCCATGCCCAGGCGCTACAGCGCCCTCAAACATACCACGCCCATACAAGAGACCGAGACAAAGGCGCTGAGGTGCCAACTTGTTCGAGCCATGGCGCTGCGGGGCATGCGTGATTAGGCGCGTTCCAGTATATAAAATTAGGGTTTTGTTTTAAGATACCCAATGACTACAGGGCTCCACTATAAATACATTAGTTCGCCCAAGATAAAAGATGAAGCTAATACACAGTACAAAACACCAAAATACATATTTTTAGATATCCAATGAGGATAATTGAAGAGCGAAAAGAGGAGACGAATGTGGTGACGTCCGAAGAGGAAGAGATTCAATTCGGGTTTTATCATCTTATTTCTTTCTTAGAACTCTAATGATTTCCATTAGATTCATGACTTGTTTATCATTGTTTTTATCTATTGTCATGAACTACTCCTTAATTATGGAGAATGATGTAACTGATGCTTGAACCTTTATTTTAATTGTCGATTTTGTTATGAAGTTTTATTGATTTAATTATATTTTTTTGATTTTAATGCTTTCTGTTTGCTGGCCACAAATATGATGATATATGTTTGAAATCTATCACTCGAGAGAGGGGATTTCGAATGGATCTAGAGAATATGACCTAGGATGTTATAGAGTTCAAGACAATCTGTAGTTCCTTTGAAGTCGTTAACATAGAATCGTAAAGCGTAATGAGTTGTTAACTATTGGATTTTTATAGAGATATCGAAGTCTATAGTTGATGATATTTTCACTCGGCACTCGAGAGAGAGAGTGGATATTGTAGGAATCTTGACTTATAAACAATATAACTGAACATGGATTAATTGGCATGACAAATACATAGGCGACAGCTAGGTGAAATCAGGATCCAGAATCTTTATCGTATTAGTTCCTCATATTTTATTATTTTTATATTTATTTCTTTAATTAAATCTTTATTAATTATCGTCTAAATAAAGTTAGAATTATCAATTGTAGTATTTAGTGCGAGTTAACGTAATCCCTGTGGGTTCGACATTTTTTCACTTATTTATACTAAAACTTGACACCGTACATTTGCGGTATGATATAAAATATCACAACTAGTTTTTGGCGCCGTTGCCGGGGATTGTTCGTTTAATTCACATTACTACTACTACCAAGTAATTTTAGCTTTAATTTAGATCTTTATCTTTAGTTTATTTTTAGTTTATTTTTGTTTTGTATTTATCTTTTGTTTTTATTTTTTTTATTGATTTTTTTTCTTTTTCTATTGGTGCTTCAGTGAATGCGAAAATCCACAAGTCTCGACTCGCTTCTGTTTGATCCTGAAATAGAAAGAACAGGGATGAGACTAAGGAAAGAAAGGAAAATTGAACAAGAAGCAATGGCGGCTGAAAATAGAGAGATCAACCCACGTCAGGTGGCAATCAGAGATCACTTCAAGCCTGTCATTGATGATACCTATTCTGGGATTGCCCATCAACCAATCAATGCCAACAATTTTGAGCTAAAACCTGCATTGATCAACATGGTACAAAGAAAACAGTTTGGAGGTTCAGCTCTAGAGGATCCCCACTTGCACTTAAGGATGTTCCTGGAGATCGCAGATACCATAAAGATAAATGGCGTTAGTAAAGAGGCTATCAGGCTACGCTTATTCTCATTCTCTTTACGGGATAAAGTGTGGGATTGGCTTCAATCAATACAGACGGGGAGTATCAGGACATGGCAGGATATGGCCACGAAATTTCTTGAGAGGTTCTTTCCACAAGCTAAATCAGTTCAACTGAGGGCAGAAATTAGTATATTTAAGCAGCTGGAGACTGAGACTTTATATGAAGCATGGGACAGATTTAAGGATCTACTACAAAGATGCCCACAACACGATTATGCAGATTGGGTCCAAATTCAGTTGTTCTATAATGGGTTGAATCGTTCGAATAGAACTGTGGTTGATGCAGCAGCTGGAGGAGCTCTATTCAAGAAATCAGCTGCGGACGCCTACAATCTATTAGAAGAAATGGCCATTAACCATTTTCAATGGCCAAGTGAACGCGCTACGGTGTCCAAAGTGGCTGGAATATATGAAGTGGACCCTCTTGTAGCACTAACAGCTCAGATTTCCACCTTATCTACTCAAGTAGCAGCCATGATAAATCCACGAGCACAAGCATATATTGAATCAGCAGCAGCTACAAATACGCTATTGTTGGAAGGAAACTCAAACTTTGAGCAAGTCCAATATGTGAACAATCGGAACTTCAACAGCTATCGAGGAAATCATGTGCCTAATCGCTATCATCCAAACTTGTCATATGCTAACACAGAGAATGCCTTGCAACCTTCATCGGGTTTTGACTATCAAAGAGCTGAATAGAAATCTTCCTTAGAAGATTTCATGAGCATGTTTGTTGCTAATACTTCAGCGAGGTTTGAGAAGAATGAGTCAAGGCTGAACAATATTGAAACACACATGGAAAATATCGAGGCAACAATGAAGTCTTTAGAAACACAGATTGGGCAAATTGCGTCCTCCATAACCAAGCAGCAGTAAGGGTATTTGGATAAAACTGCCACAGCCGCCAAGCTATTTTTTTCATGTCAAATCAGCCAGTTGATACAAAAGAAGAAGCTACCATGACCACCATTTGGGTGGTTGCGTCTGGTTGAAGACGTTAAACTTAGCGCTAGCGGGGAGGCAACCCTTGCATTTATTTTATGATGATTTTCTTTATTTCTAATTTTTATTTTATTGTGTACTATTTGTTTATTTATTCGTTTTGCATGTTATGTATGCATGTAGCACGAGACACACAAAGCCTGCGCAACCAAATTCTAACCAACATGAGTCTGATCAACTCTATGCACGGTAGTGTTGTTCCTCACTCTTATTCTTTATATCTATCTTTCATTGAGGACAATGCAAGTTTTAAGTTTGAGGGTGTGTGCATGTTGTTTACTTGTTATTTATTAAGTTATTGTTAAAAAAAATTATTTGTTTTTAGTCTTAGATAGTAAAGCATATATCCTATGATGAATTTTGTTTGTTTATGGGTGAAATTTTAGAAACGATAAGTGCCCAATTTACTTTTATCTGAAGCCTTGAGTAGTTGATCTATGTTAGACTCGTAAGCACTCAATTATAGGTTTTTAGCAGTGAAAACTTAAGTAGTTGACAAGGTGACTAGTTGAAGAAATTGCATATCGATGAATGACCGTTTGTTTAGATGTCTATCTTGATTTGCTAATGTTATGATGTATGATATGGATAGAAATAAAAGAAAAAAAGTATCTAAAGAAATAAAATAAACCACCTATAACAGATAAGCGTGAAGCTACCCATGGGCGAGTATTAGGACCACCATGAGGAGAAATGCTACCTTAAAGGGTAGGTGTGTTGAAAAAAAAATTTGAAAAAAAAAGTGCAAAAAAAGAATTAAAAAGAGACAAGAAATGACAAAAAGAAAAATCATATCATACTGAGCACAAAATAAAGTAATTACAGAGCATAATTGAGATATCTAGGTTGGTTTGACCCATCGATTCCAATTTTTAAACAAAATCATTAAGTTGGCTTACTTAGGAATCAAGTTGTGAATGAACCTTTACACACACATCCAGCGAGTCTAGCCTAGATAATCTATTCAAGAAATTGAATTTGAGTCGCAGTTTTGTACTTTGAAGGTTCTCTAATTTCATTTATAATCTTTCTTTGAGGATAAGTTTATGCATAACTATCGGGACTATGTTTTTGTTATTTTTAAATTTTTACATGATTGTATGTGAATGACGTTTGTGGGTATCGTCGATGTAAACCCTCACGAGATTTTTAACTCGTCCAATAGGGCCGCCTAGGGGTTTAAAGGCTTGTTGTATATGCTAAATGCAATCGCGATCCCTACGAAAGTGGCTTAGTTAATTTAGTTATTTTTATTTGTTTATTTGTATTTAGTTTTTATTTTTTCTTTTGCTCGGGACTAGCAAAATCTTAAGTTTGGGGGTGTTTGATAAGTGCGGTTTATACCCACTTATTATGGCATTCTTAGCCTATTATTTTGTAATGTTTCGTACCATTTAATGTCATTTATAGTTTATTTTATGTTTTATTTGTAGGAGCATTAATACATAGATCTTGGGACATTTGCACGTGTTTTGGGAACTTTCAGAAGCATCAGAAGAGCACGAGAGTAACAGGAATCAAGAGACGCAGGAACCAGTGGAGAATCATCACTGGCGCCACGGCACCAAAGACCAAACGCCGCGGCGCCTTCAAGACTGCATCCCAGCCAAAAGACCGAGAGAAGGGTGCCACAGCGCCAAGCCCAGGCGCTACAGCGCCCTCAAATAGACCACGCCCATACAAGAGACCGAGACAAAGGCGCTGAGGTGCCAACTTGTTCGAGCCACGGCGCTGCGGGGCATGCGTGATTAGGCACGTTCCAGTATATAAAATTAGGGTTTTGTTTTAAGATACCCAATGACTACAGGGCTCCACTATAAATACATTAGTTCGCCCAAGATAAAAGATGAGGCTAATACACAGTACAAAACACCAAAATACATATTTTTAGAGATCCAATTAGGATAATTGAAGAGCGAAAAGAGGAGACGAATGCGGTGACGTCCGAAGAGGAAGAGATTCAATTCGGGTTTTATCATCTTATTTCTTTCTTAGAACTCTAATGATTTCCATTAGATTCATGACTTGTTTATCATTGTTTTTATCTATTGTCATGAACTACTCCTTAATTATGGAGAATGATGTAACTGATGCTTGAACCTTTGTTTTAATTGTCGATTTTGTTATGAAGTTTTATTGATTTAATTATATTTTTTTGATTTTAATGCTTTCTGTTTGCTGGCCACAAATATGATGATATATGTTTGAAATCTATCACTCGAGAGAGGGGATTTTGAATGGATCTAGAGAATATGACCTAGGATGTTATAGAGTTCGAGAGAATCTGTAGTTCCTTTGAAGTCGTTAACATAGAATCGCAAAGCGTAATGAGTTGTTAACTATTGGATTTTTATAGAGATATCGAAGTCTATAGTTGATGATATTTTCACTCGGCACTCGAGAGATAGTGTGGATATTGTAGGAATCTTGACTTATAAACAATATAACTGAACATGGATTAATTGGCATGATAAATTGCAATCTCTATCGTATTAGTTCCTCCTATTTTATTGTTTTTATATTTATTTATTTAATTATATCTTTATTAATTATCGTCTAAATAAAGTTAGGATTATCAATTGTAGTATTTAGTGCGAGTTAACGCAATCCTTGTGGGTTCGACACTATTTCACTGATTTATACTAAAACTTGACACCGTACACTTGCAATACGATATAAAATATCACAACACCCTTCGTCTATGTTTCGAGAGAATGACCAGGGGTGGTTCGCCCAACATAAGCCTCACTTAATGAGTGGTTTGGGGGCAAGTATGTGTCTGTCAAGGGTTTGAGCAACAGTCATCTACTACTACTCCATTGCATCACAAAAGCCTTCTGATAGCCTTCTGCATCAGTTAGACTCCCTCTTGGTGCTTCGTCACCCCCCGGAAGGACCAAATCCAAGAGGAAAGACCTTCGCATCTCTTTTTCTTTAGTTGGGATTGCAATTTATGTTCACCCCAGATCCCCAACTCCCAATGAAGAATATGAGGGTTAGCTGCAGTGCCACCCTAAGAATAAAATACCATGAGTGAATTGACACGCCCTTTAGGGGCTGAGACAGAGCTAGGCACTGTAGTTGCTGCTTCTAGGTCTATTTCCTTGGCATCAGAGTATGCTTCTTCAATGTAGACTCCTTCATTTCACTTCCTCTTATCTTTACTGGGGCCAGCCCCCAAATTTGGGCTTTAAGCGCCTGGTTTTCTTATGTATGACTTGTAGTTATCTTGAAATTGCATTCTCATGGCCTGTATCTGGTCTTCCATTTGCTACATCATCTTGTTCCTGACTGACGAGATGTCCATTGTTGGTATCAGGTGGTTGGATACTTCTTCCTCTTGGTGAGCAGTGAACGCAGATATTTTAAACTTTTCATTCATTGGGGCTATTCTTGTTTGATTGAGCGAAATTTCTTGGTTTTAATGATTGCAGGAAATTATAAACACAGCTTTTCATCTCGACTTCCCATAGTCGGCGCCAATTATTTGTGCAATTAACTTAACAAACAATAAAATCAAATAAAAATACATAAAGATTGATCAGAAACATTCTTTTTATTGTCTGGTTATCAAAAGATTGATCCCTTATTTTAGGGTTTCTTGCCATATTTATAATATTTTATTACAAGGAAAATAAACTGACAGTGGTTACATTCCATTCACGTTTCTCATTAATTGGCTCACTCCCTAAAATCTCATAACTTCCATATTCTAGATGATTCTCCAGCTTAAAAAATGGAAAGTAATTAATAGGTTGTCTTATTCCTTGTTCAGAAGATTCGTATTATTAAAGAGCTGATATCTCAGCCTTAGTCCTCGCATAATCTTGGCTTGCCATTTCCGGAGGAGGGCCTGAGGCGGAGACCCTGTTAAAGGGTTTTGAATCGATATTCTGAATGGAGGTCCTAACTTTAGACCTTAAAAGAAGTTTCTGGATTTGATCCTGGAGAAGCGCCTTTGAAACTTGGCACTGGGAAAATGTCATGTAATCAAACTCTGCGGAGATATTGAGATCAGGTTGTGGGGACACAGGATCCGGGCGACGCATGCTGTCCCGGGCTCGTGGCCCGGTCGGGAGTACGAAGTAGCCACGGGGGACTAAACCGGAGAATAATGGAGTCGCCACCCGGTGTGAACCGGGAAAATGAGATTTAAGGCCGCACTCACCCCTCGCAAGGGAAGACCTCAAACTGTTGGGTTCGGAATGGTCTCTTACTTATGTCACTTGTAATGAAAAGATTTATGTAATAATTTAATCAAGTTTAAGTAACACTTATTTCCAAGAGTATCATGCTTCTAAATCCACATGCATGAAATTAATCATCATAACATACAACATCACATGGCAATCTCATGAACATATTCTCAATCATATGATATGGAAAACTAAGAACAACCTAATCATGCTTGGGTACTATCTCATGAATACATCGAATGGATAAATGTAGGAATACAAATAATATGATTGACTACATAATGCAAGAGAGATCACCCAAGAGGCAATTATGCATGAAATATGATGAGACAGACCCAGTTCAGTGTGTGCGCGTTCGTGTAGCGTTCATAAACACGTTCGAACGGTAAACAGAAGGTTCGCGTTCGTGTAGCGTTTGATAACGCGTTCGAACGGGACCAGACCCGATGATACATAATGCATGCGCGTTCGAGTAGCGTTTGATAACGCGTTCGAACGGTAAACAGAAGGTTCGCGTTCGAGTTGTGTTCGATGACGCGTTCGAACGGGAACTGGCAGATTGCATACATTCATATGGTTTTAGATACCGCATTCAAACAGGATCACAACAACAACATATCTAATCACATGGATATCTAAATCATGCATAAAGATTAACATACTAAGGACTAAATCATGCTTAAGAATAAATAACGCACTAGGCCTAATCAGGCTAAATAAATAAATAACGCACTAACTACATCATGCTCAAATACAAGTTTGGATGAAACGGAATATATGTATCTCTCAAGTGGTACGTGGAGTTGTATCCTGAGTGCAGACTGTACTACCGTCCATTCGGATTCGGCTACGGAATTTACGTCCGGTTTTCCATCCGATATACCACAAAAGAGAACATGCATTCCGTTTATCCGGAATTCACATCATGCCTCAACAAAACGACTCTCATGCAATAAAAAAATATATTAAAATAAATAAAAGACAAATGAAAGATAATAAATACAAGGTGCCCTCAGGTCTAACCTTTTATGTCGTCTCTCGGATGTACGGTACACGATCGTCGGAAGGGTGGATGCTCCGCAACTCTTCCGGTTCACTGGTTCACTGCTCTCGTTCATTGTCTTCCTGTTTTGAGTCGTCGTTCTCCGTCTTTTGCTGCTGCTTTTGACTCCGATTCGCTGCCGTTTTGCTACTGTTCTGCTGCTGTATTTTAGTTACTGTTCTTGGGATGTTTTGGCTACTGTTTTGGGTGTGATTTTCGGTGGTGTTATGGTGTGGTTCGAGGGCTGTTTTGATGAGGTAAATGGGCTGTTCAGGATGTGTTTTGGTCAAGGCAATGAGGGTTCTTTGGTTGGTGATCTTCGGTTATTGAGAGTGGGGGAGAGTTGTGTCAATAAGCTTGGGTGTTTCTTGTGTGTGTTGTGATTTCGTGTGAGTTGTGTGTATCTTATGTGTATGAGCTAGGAGAGGCTTTTCTTGTATGAATGAGCCAGTAGAGGCTTTTCTTGTATGAATGAGCTAGGGGAGTGCATGTCTTGGTTAGTGGTTGTTTATATAGAGAATGGCTAGGGCTTCACCTTGTCTCACAAGGAAGGGATTTGATTTAGTGTTGAGCAAGGAAAGTCAAAGATTGAGGGGGTACAAATTTGGTTTAGATTAGGAAGTCAATATCTTTAATTTGTCATAATTGATTTTAATTAGGCATGACATCTTTTTAATTTAGTATGTGATTTTGTTTAGTTAGGAAGGAATCTTGTGTAATTGGTGGGTGAATATCTTAATTAATGAATTAAAATATTTGATTGATTTTAATGTTTATTTTAATTTGGTATGTGATTTTTAAATTTGTTTTGATTTCACCATGTGTTAAATATGTGTTTTAAGTGGGCTTGGGCGTGTGGGC
The DNA here is from genome assembly GCA_019454045.1 of Zanthoxylum bungeanum. NCBI lineage: Eukaryota > Viridiplantae > Streptophyta > Magnoliopsida > Sapindales > Rutaceae > Zanthoxylum > Zanthoxylum bungeanum. The sequence goes on from SKCR01002664.1 coordinate 18,153, forward strand.
CAAGGCTTGGGCGAATTGGGCTTAATGTGAGGCTAGCAGCAAAACCAGAATTACCGACACTGTTCGAACGCCTCTTCGAACGCGGCACGAATGCACGCAATCTGTTTGGCGTTCGAACGTATACATGAACGCAGCACGAACGAAAATAGTGAACCTTGTTTATTCTGAATTTCCCCTTCCGATGTCCGTTTTCCGTGACCTCCGTGACTTAAAAGGTAGTGTCTCCAAATGAGACTCATCATAGGGACTTATGTGCAAAAATGCAGTGCCTACAGTCGCCCCCACTTTGATGGGACTTGTGCAGTGTGTAATAGTGACAATCCTATCAAAGTTATGCAATGCATTTTCACTTACCTGGCTCGCCAGCTGCCTCCTGACTTGCCTGCTGCCTCGACCTAAATTTGATGACGTGCCATTCTTGGCATGCTAAACCCCGTACTTAGGGTGTCACGGTAGTCCACAATAGTCCACACTAGTCCACGATAATCCACGGAATCCACATAGTCCACATAGTCCACGATAATCCACGGTAGTCCACGATAATCCACGGTAGTCCACATAATCCATATAGTCCACATAATCCATGGTAGTCCACATAGTCTACAATACTCTACAATACTTCATGATAGTCCACGGTAGTCCACATAATCCACAACACTTCAAGATAGTCCACGGTAGTCCACAACATTTTATGATAGTCCACGGTAGTCCACATAATCCATGATAGTCCACGGTAGTCCACATAATCCATGATAGTCCACGGTAGTCCACATAATCCACAACACTTTAAGATAGTCCACGGTAATCCATAATATTTCACGATAGTCCACGGTAGTCCACATAATCCATATAGTCCACATAGTCCACGGTAGTCCACATAGTCCATAATACTCCACAATATTTCATGATAGTCCACGATAGTCCAAAATATTTCACGATAGTCCATGGTAGTCCACATAATCCATGATAGTCCACGGTAGTCCGCAATATTTCATTATAGTCCTCGGTCATCCACATAATCCACAACACTTCAAGATAGTCCACGGCAGTCCACATAATTCACATAGTCCATACGCCGTACCTGGCAAAACTGTTCTGATGACGCAGTGGGCCTCGACCCTGAGACACATCCCAATAACTGCAACCGACAACGGGGGCACCTCGACCCAACACCGCTGACAATAGGGACCTCGCCCTTGAACTGATGATGTAGTGGGTCCTCGACCCTAAAATGGTACTGATGTGGGCCTCGCCCTCAACTGATACTGATGTGGGCCTAGCCCCAAACTGATACTGATATGGACCTCGCCCCCAAACTGATGTGGGCCTCGCCCCAACACTGTTACTGATGTGGGCCTCGCCCCAAACTGATACTGATGTGGGCCTCGCCCCCCAACTGATACTGACACGGGCCTCGCCCCCACTGATACTGATATGGGCATTGCCCCTTGCTGATACTGAGGTAGGCCTCGACCCTCAGGACTCATCCCTAAACTGATACGGATGTGGGCCTCGGCCCTGAGACTCATCCCCAAACTGATGCTGATGTGGGCCTCGGCCCTAGGACTCATTCACAAACTGATACTAACGTAGGCCTCGCCCCTAGACTGGTATTGAAGTGGGCCTCACCCCCAGACTGATACTAATGTGGGCCTCAACCCTCATATTACTACCCGAATCTAACACCAATATGGGCCTCAGCCCCAGGATTATTACCCGATTCCGATATTGTGCTTTTGTTATGCCTTATTGGCTTGCCTTCACCGCTTTCTCTTTTTCTTCTTCAAAACCTGTGAACACAAAACAAAACAAACACAAAATGGTGCAAAATGGGTTACGTGTATACATGTATGCGTGAATGTTCCCATCCCGTTGGGTTAGGTCTTCTGCCAATTCTCTTGGTGACTGCCCAGTCTCAGGTAAAATACAGCTTCAATCTGTCAACATTGATCGGCTCGGTGAACTCATTCCCTTCCAAGTCAGATAGCCTCACTGTCCTCGTTTCCCAGTTTCTGAATGACTATCTTATCTTTCTGTTTGCTTCTTCCGAGGATTCCCTGTGTTCTAAGCATCGTTGTGTATCATAATACCAAAGTTGAATGCTTTTGTCAAATATACTCATGTTGCATATTCAAGCGAGTACGGGAAATGAATGTCTTTATTATCATTAGAAAAAGGTTCGAGCAAACAGGCAAAATCAATGTCTATATCAAAAATGCAGGATCAAACAAACTAGAAGGAACAACTTCATCATTCGCAGCGCTGCCTTCTTCCTCGGCCTATGGTTCTTCATCGTTGTCACCCACTATCCCCATGTATGAAGCTTGGTGGTTGAGAGCTTGAGGACGAAGGTTTTGGGCAAGCCAGAGTTGATCATGTAAGTGGGTGGGGGAACAGGGTGATAATTTGGTAGAGGATTGGTGTGTGTGTTTGGTTGTTCTCTTTCAGGGTCAGGGATTTTGTGGGAGTCAATTAAGTCTTGGATCTCATGGCGGAGACGAGAAAAACTATTGGTGTCATGGCCAGGTTGTTGGTGGAAGTGGCAGTATCGGTTCATATTGAGGCTTGGTGGGGGAGGATTTGGGAGTGGTCTAGGTTCCAAGAGTTTTAAGAGTCCTTGCCTGGTCAGCTTCTCAAGTACTTTGGACAAGGGTATACCCAAGTTAGAAAAGCGCATATTCTTAATAGCAGCAATCTCGGCAGTAGCGGGCTTGGTCTTAGAATGTCCTCCAAAATTCCTCCTATTGTGGCCATAAAACTTTTTGTTTTCAGCCTCTTCTTCCTCAATATCCATGACAGTTTCCCTCAACTGTCGGAAATCTGCAATCATTGCAGTCATCCTCCTCAACTTACCATAGATCGAGGGCTTAGTGCCCTTGATGATCATTTTAATCTGGTCCTTCTCAGGGGGCCGAGTCTGCATTTTCAGAAGCTGGCTTCTTCAGTGGTCTACATACTCCTTGAAGCTTTCTTCCGGCTTCTGCTTAGTGTTATCCAAATCACGGAGTGACAAGTCAATCTCTAAGTCTGTGACATACTGCTTCAGAAAAGCATCAGCTAGCTCCATCCAATCTTCCTTCACTTTCTTCTCCAAACTATTGTACCACACCACGGGAGCTCCCTCGAGCGAAATTCCAAACATTTTCTGCACTTGGCGCTGAGATAAACCAACTGAACTCATGACTGATACAAACTGCCGGAGATGCACCCGTGGATCCCCATTTCCATTAAACTTAGCCATATCAGGCATCTTCAACTGTGCCGGCAACTGTTCCTCGAAAGTCAGTGTGTCATAATCCAGCAAATCCTCATTTTTACCCCTCATCTTGCGGGTAACTGACTCAACCTGATCCCGAAGCTTCTGAAATTCTGCCTGAGACCCAATCACTCTGCCTGTTGCATACTCTGCCATGTCGTCATCAAAAACGGGGATGTCATCCCCCAACCCATTCGGAGGCTCCTCGCGCCTCACATTCTCAGAATTTCCCCCAGCACGGGGCACAGCCATATTTGTCATGGCAGTAGTCAAGGCTTGCAATTGTTCAGTAACCTTGGTGAAACCATTCTCCAACTGATCTATCCGGGATACCTCAATATCTGATTCACTCATGTCTGTTCTCAGTATTTTGGTGAGCCTTCCCTTTTTTCTAACCCAACAGGAATCTATGATGCATTCTTGAGACATAGAAGGTGTTAACATGACATATGTATGTATGAGATGCATGAGATGCATGTAATATATATAACATACCAAATCAACTAAAATTTTCAAACAAATCGGCCCGTTATCATTTTAGAAGCTTTTAGGCTAACTGTCATAGGAGTGAACTCGTCCTAGTTTAAATGGCCCAACGAGTACACATCTTATGGCAAGGAGCCCAACTAATTCCAAATGGTAATGTTTCGAACACAATCACAAAGTGGCCCATCAATCACTTAGAAGCCTTTGGCCCAATCGTCATAAAATACGTTCTTGTCCCAGTTTAAATGGCCCAACAAGCCCATATCCCATGACAAATGGTCCAAATGGATCCGAACGACGATGTTCCCAAACACAAGTATAAAAGAAAGATAATGCAAACATAAAACAATGATTTCTACAGAATGGCCCATCATCATTTCAGAAGCTTTGGGCCCAATGGTCATAAGGTACGAACTCGACCCAGTTTAAATGGCCCAGCAAGTTCGCATTTCTGACAATAGTCCAACTGCATCCAAATGAGGATGGTCCACAAGCACATATTCAAGGAAATAATTGTTACTTTAACCATACAAACCCGGTCTATGAGTGGGTTCGCAAGAGTGTAGACAAAGGATCTCATCGGCGAAGGATGGCCCACAACTAGGTCTCCCCAATCAAGGGTTCAAGCAACCAAGTGAGCGCACCCTTTTTTATACACTAAGGTACGTGCCAATGAGCTATGGTGTGTGACGGACTGTCAAATGGATTTCCCGTTGTAGATTCCCCAGAGGGAAGGTTGAGCGAGGCTCACTTAAATACCCAAGCCTCTTAGGCTCTTATCGCTTGGTGTCAGGAATAAACAACGAGTCCTCCAAATTAGTCCATCACAATAGGCTACGAGTAGATGGCCATATAGGTACCTTCACAGCTTTTCCTTCTAGAAAGGTAGTGAATGAAGGAAGACACCAAACCATTACCTAGCCTTAAAATGCCTTTGATTAAACCCCCATTTTATCCTCTATAGACACGGTCAATTAAAACATAAATCCAAATATTACAAGACAATATTCGGGGCCGATTCTCTATCCCCAGTGGAGTTACCAGACTGTGGGGACACAGGATCCGGGCGACGCATGATGTCACGGGCTCGCGGCCCAGTCGGGAGTACGGAGTAGCCACGGGGGACTAAACCGAAGAATAATGGAGTCGCCACCCGGTGTGAACCGAGAAAATGAGATTTAAGGCCGCACTCACCCCTCGCAAGGGAAGACCTCAAACCGTTGGGTTCGGAATGGTCACTTACTTATGTCACTTGTAATGAAAATATTTATGTAATAATTTAATCAAGTTTAAGTAACACTTATTTCCAAGAGTATCATGCTTCTAAATCCACATGCATGAAATTAATCATCATAACATACAACATCACATGACAATCTCATGAACATATTCTCAATCATATGATATGGAAAACTAAGAACAACATAATCATGCTTGGGTACTATCTCATGAATACATCGAATGTATAAATGCAAGAATACAAATAATATGATTGACTACATAATGCAAGAGAGATCACCCAAGAGGCAATTATGCATGAAATATGATGAGACAGACCAGTTCAGTGTGTGCGCGTTCGTGTAGCGTTCGTAAACACGTTCGAACGGTAAACAGAAGGTTCGCGTTCGGGTAGCGTTCGTAAACACGTTCGAACGGTAAACAGAAGGTTCGCGTTCGTGTAGCGTTTGATAACGCGTTCGAACGGGACCAGACCTGATGATACATAATGCATGCGCGTTCGAGTAGCGTTTGATAACGCGTTCGAACGGTAAACAGAAGGTTCGCGTTCGAGTTGTGTTCGATGACGCGTTCGAACGGGAACTGGCAGATTGCATACATTCATATGGTTTTAGATACCGCATTCAAACAGGATCACAACAACAACAATCTAATCACATGGATATCTAAATCATGCATAAAGATTAACATACTAAGGACTAAATCATGCTTAAGAATAAATAACGCACTAGGCCTAATCAGGCTAAATAAATAAATAATGCACTAACTACATCATGCTCAAATACAAGTTTGGATGAAACGGAATATATGTATCTCTCAAGTGGTACGTGGAGTTGTATCCCGAGTGCAGACCATACTACCGTCCATTCGGATTCGGCTACGGAATTTACGTCCGGGTTTCCATCCGATATACCACAAAAGAGAACATGCATTCCGTTTATCCGGAATTCACATCATGCCTCAACAAAACGACTCTCATGCAATAAAAAAATATATTAAAATAAATAAAAGACAAATGAAAGATAATAAATACAAGGTGCCCTCAGGTCTAACCTTTTATGTCGTCTCTCGGATGTACGGTACACGATCGTCGGAAGGGTGGATGCTCCGCAACTCTTCCGGTTCACTGGTTCACTGCTCTCGTTCATTGTCTTCCTGTTTTGAGTCGTCGTTCTCCGTCTTTTGCTGCTGCTTTTGACTCCGATTCGCTGCCGTTTTGCTACTGTTCTGCTGCTGTATTTTAGTTACTGTTCTTGGGATGTTCTGGCTACTGTTTTGGGTGTGATTTTCGGTGGTGTTTTGGTGTGGTTCGGGGGCTGTTTTGATGAGGTAAAGGGGCTGTTCGGGATGTGTTTTGGTCAAGGCAATGAGGGTTCTTTGGTTGGTGATCTTCGGTTATTGAGAGTGAGGGAGAGTTATGTCAATAAGCTTGGGTGTTTCTTGTGTGTGTTGTGATTTTCGTGTGAGTTGTGTGTATCTTATGTGTATGAGCTAGGAGAGGCTTTTCTTGTATGAATGAGCCAGGAGAGGCTTTTCTTGTATGAATGAGCTAGGGGAGTGCATGTCTTGGTTAGGGGTTGTTTATGTAGAGAATGGCTAGGGCTTCACCTTCTCTCACAAGGAAGGGATTTGATTTAGTGTTGAGCAAGGAAAGTCAAAGATTGAGGGGGGACAAATTTGGTTTAGATTAGGAAGTCAATATCTTTAATTTGTTATAATTGATTTTAATTAGGCATGACATCTTTTTAATTTAGTATGTGATTTTGTTTAGTTAGGAAGGAATCTTGTGTAATTGGTGGGTGAATATCTTAATTAAGGAATTAAAATATTTGATTGATTTTAATGTTTATTTTAATTTGGTATGTGATTTTTAAATTTGTTTTGATTTCACCATGTGTTAAATATGTGTTTTAAGTGGGCTTGGCGTGTGGGCCAAGGCTTGGGTGAATTGGGCTTAATGTGAGGCTAGCAGCAAAATCAGAATTATCGACACCGTTTGAACGCCTCTTCGAACGCGGCACGAACGCACGCAATCTGTTTGGCGTTCGAACGTATACACGAACGCAGCACGAACGAAAACAGTGAACCTTGTTTATTCTGAATTTCCCCTTCCGATGTCTGTTTTCCGTGACCTCCGTGACTTAAAAGGTAGTGTCTCCAAATGAGACTCATCATAGGGACTTATGTGCAAAAATGCAGTGCCTACACAGGTCCTAACAGTAACTCTGGATCCTCTTTGGAGTATGTTTAGTCAAGTATCATGTGCCTGATTTCTCCCCAAACATCCTATTAATGTGTATCTATAGTTTCAATAAATCACATATTATAATATATTTGTCGATTATCAATATACTATATATTATACCAATTTTTTTAAAAAAATAAGAAAATAATAATCTCTTAATAGTGCATAACATGAATGGAATATTATGTTTCCCTACCTGCGATTACGGTCGTAGAACGAACAGTGTGGAAAGAGTCAACAGAGGATCTTAACCGATCTTTATTGGTTTTAAAAATTTTCTTTAAAACAATTAAAAGCAACATACACACACATATATAAATATGGAAAAGTCATGGGTTAATCCGGAATGCGAACCGTCTTCGGTTGCCTTCAAGTGTATCCACACATCGAATAAGTTAACGAAATTTCCGGTTATATACTTGGGAGATCTACAAAGCATGTGAAATCTAATTTCACAAAGCTTTATTTAGCTTTAATCACTTTCATATGAATTATGAAATGACTGATCTTGAATAATTTTGAAGAAGAAATATAAATGAATCAAGTTTCCTGTCATTTTCATCTTCTTGTTCTTGATCTCTAACACTAAAAAAATCAAAGAAAATATTTTTCCTCTCAACCATTAGCCATGACAGAAAATTCTACTTGTGTGTGTCTTAGAAGTTTTTTGTTTTTTTTTTTTTTTGTTTATGTCATACATAAACGCATTAGCTTTTGATCATAGGTAACAAGTTACCATGACATTTGATAGCAAGTATCAAGTTAAGTTGGCCTTCATTTAACCTACAAGTGACTTGTTAGAGTAAATAATAAGTTACTTGTCATGTGTCACTTGCTAATTGGTTAACATAAAAGAAATGAGATATTTACTTTTTTACAAATATTAAATATTTAATTTAATATTAAATATAAAATCAAATATTTTATATTTAATCAAATTAAATAAATAATATAAATACATAAAATATTTCTAATAAATCCACACCATTGATCAATTATCTAATTAGGTGGATTTAATAAGATCTTGACATTTGGCAAAATCTCATGACGCCATGTGTAAACACAAAATCTTGACACCTGTCCAAATCAATTTTGACATGTGTAAAGTAAATAAATATATAGATATTTTATTTATTTACTAATAAATAAATATTAATTTTAAATACAAAATCACATATCTTATATTTAATAGCATCTTGACACTTGGGAAAATCATATGATTACATGTGTCAATTTAAGATCTTGAAACATGTCCAAATCTAAATTTGAAATGTGTAAAGTAAATAAATATCTAGATATTTTATTAATATATTATAATCACAAATATTTCATTATTAGTCTTAAACATCTTTATCAGTCTCCCAACTATCTGCAAATCATATTTTCAGAATTTCAAAAACTATCGGAATATTTCCTGAATAAGCGGGTGCTAGCGCGTCCATATCGGGAAATATTTTGTACTTTACTAATAAAGTACAGAAATTGTCTATCGATCAAATATTTATACAATTTAATCAATTCGTTAACCATTCAACTAATGTGTGTAACCCTATGGGTTCAACGTGAGTTGGACATAAGTCGATATGAATATTTTTGTATCATTTTGGCACAACTCATTGTATCTAAAGTTCTCAATGATCATGAGTGACCTCTAACAAGATGTCATGACCCCCAGACATAAAGAATGAAATATCGGATAAACTCATATAGTCATATTTACAAGTAGTAAAGTTTCTTTGTTGTCGACTCTCAATTGAGTGCGGGCCATAAAGTCGTTAAGCCCTTAACTCAATCATATGA
>SKCR01002665.1:0-27094 GCA_019454045.1 Zanthoxylum bungeanum
AAAAAAAAAAAAAAAGAAAGAAAAGGTTTTTCAATCAAATGAAAACTCCCTGAAACTAATTCTAATTGATAAAACAGCCAAGGGTGCCTTAAACAGTGAAACAATTCATCTCTCTAAGTCCAAGGTAAAAAGAAGAGCCCCCACCCCCGAAAAAGAAAAGGGAAAGCAAAAAAAAAGCTTTAAAATGTAATGAAACACATTAATAATTAACCCACAGATAACAAGACAGATAATACAAAATTAAGAAAAGGATCTGTTTAATTAGGTAGCATTTAAAATACTCACCATGTTAACCTGATTTATATATATATATATATAAATTTTGGAAAAAAAGGAAAAATAACCAAAAGACAAAAAGTTTCACATAGGCAGCAGTAACTCAGGAATCAAGTTCATTAAATGGGTAACAAGTCAAATCAAATAGAGATGGACCATGGCCAGATGTTCTATTACCTTTTCAATATCTTTAACAGATCCAAAATTCAACACAAAAATCATTGAAAAAAATGCTAATTCAAAAGCCATGAAACAACAAAGAAAACTACAGGCATTTGAGATGCTGATGCTGCCAATGACACCTTCAAGTTAAGAGCCAGTGCACCCTGCCAACAAGCTAAATTTTATTTACCACAAATTTTCAAAAAAATTAAAATGGAAGAATGGTGACTTAATTTGCTAAATCTCATGGGAGACGAACACAGTAGAATCCAAAGCTCAGAAAATCAAGCGAGTGACACTCCCCTTTATATGTAGTAAACGTAAGAAAAAAGTGAGCCCAATTGCAGAAGTGAAATTATATTACAGATGGATGATATGCATGAATATGCAAAATCCTAAGTCAAAGAATCAGCAGACAGATTAGTGAACTGATCCTAAAGGATGGCCCAACACACGAGGCTTCCCACACTGACTAGTGATTACAAATTTAGACCATTTCAAAATGTTGTAAAACTTAAGTGTTAGAAATGAGTTGCTCTTTTTCTCCATCTATACTCCTATTTTGCCACAGCAAGCCTAAGGATGAACATAAAAGGCATTATTGAACTATAGCCCAATGCATTTTATATATGCCCAAAACCAATCAGTTAATTTCATCAAGCAGCAAGCCACAATCTACAAAATAGACAATACCTAAAACCACCAGTAATACTAAAAAAAAGTACAAAAGATGACTTAGATGAGACAGACATATATCATAATGTAACATTAAAGGTAGTGCCTGAAGCATGATAATGCAGAGATAGATAACACAAACCCATACAAAGAAATAGAATCTGTTGTCTGTTGTACATTTTCTACAAGGAAATTGCCAGTTGAGTATAAATTTTCTTCAAACCACGTTTCACAAGGAAAGTGGTCACTTTTATCGGACACGCCATATGTTCAGAGTAGCCAATTGGGGAAAAAAGAAAGAATTGCAGAATTGACATTGATTAAGAAAATATTATTGACAGGCCACCTCCACCACCAAGTGCAAATGCTCACAAGGTTCCATATAATTCCACATGCCTCCGACAAAGCGAAATAACTTTCTTCAAATTCCAAAACCGACAACTATTTTTCAACCTTTGACATAATAAAAAAAACCAGGAAGTACACATGACAAGGCAGAAAGACTTCACCTTTACAAGACCAGGAGGACCAACTATAACCAAATCTTCAAGAGATTCCACCTTGTCCAGGGGTAATAAGTGGTAAAGCTCATCAACATCACTAAATTCTTCAAAATCCTCCTGAAAGAGAATATAAAAATTAGAAAGCTTATATAAATCACAGAAAAGTTAGCACATAAAAATAGTCTCATTCAAATAAATGAAACAATAAAAGGATAATTGAGTTAATAGACAGATCCTCTTGATAACGTTGCAACTAAAACATGCGGCTTACAGCAAGCAAAATGGATGTGATCAACCGAGTGATACGAACCTGATTACGTTCCACATAATCATCCAATAAGTCTTTGACATCATTGACCTGCTCAGGACTTAATTCATCATTGTCCAATAGCCTCAAGATCAACTCTAACTTCATTATATGAGCCTTGTGCCGAGTAATAGAAGTCTCTAAATGTGTCTGAAGAACAAAAGCAATAACATTGTCACAAATCACTGAATCAGTGAACACAAATTACTTTATTTTAAAGGATATGATTTTCCATTTTGTCAAACCAATCTTGGTGGCCTTTGCTTTCCTTTCTTCACAGTTAGCCCTTCAAGCTCTGCCTCAAAATTATCAATCTGGGATTCTAACTCTCCAACCTACTCAAGGACATAACTTGTTACAAAGGAGCAATTTATGAATTAAGAAGTAAAGAGATATTTTTTAAGGAAAAAGAAAGAGTGAAACGAGACAAGGTCGATTCAACCAGGTAAAAGGTAGTTATAATATCAAACATCAATAAAAGCACCATACCATGATTTAATATCCAAATTGAAAACAAAGTGAAATGCGAAAACAAAAAACACATAGAAACAGAATGACAATAACATCATTAATGTCACTAGCTAAATATCTTGATCATCGGCCTACTTGATAACTTTCTAGTTTTTTTTCCCAAATTGATAGTGCACACAGTATAAAAGGATAATAAAAAAAAAAAAAAAAAAAAAAAAAAAAAAAAAAAGGAAAACCAATATCAGTTGCAACCCAGACAAAAATCCAAATGAGACACGCCAAATGATTTGTACTACTGCCTGGAAAAAGAAAATTTCGGAATATGCAACTGCACCAAGTTATAGCCATTCTTTAGCACAGATGCAAGAGACAAAAAAATTTAAGAAAAGGGCTTGTAATATACCAAGTTGTTCAGCCATTCCCTCGTCTCCGATTTGGCCTTCTCCTTTGGATCCTTCATAAATTACAAAAGGATTTTACACAACAAAAAATGGGCATACAAGTAATTTGATTACAGAAGAATTCCAAAATGATCACTGAAACTGCAAAGCATACTAAAAAATAATTATCAATTCAACTGCAAGGTGAAACAGAAATTGGCGTATAAAGTGTGCAAGATGACAATAGAGGATAATAAGTAAAACAGAAAAATAATAAGTAAAATTCCATGGAAAGCTGTCCAGTAATGCTCTCTACAGCAGTGCGGCCAGGATTTTCTTCAAAAGTGACAACTACTAGAAGCCAGATTCACTGCAGTAGTAATAAGCATGGAAGAAGACTTTTTTAAAAAAAAATCAGAACTGACCCAAGATCTCTTCCCCTAAAGTTTCAGACAGATAAGATGCAAAAATCTCATAAACCTAAAAACAATCCAGAATTTCTTAAATTTTGGACGAGCTGAACAAAACAACATGAATCTGCTCAATGCTGTCTATTTAAATATCTTAAAAGAAAGGGGGGAGCGGGGGCAATGCATGCGACACTTACAGTTTTAGGTTGTTGTCCCAACCCTTCTTTAGAAAATGCTTTTGTCTTGGTCTCCTTTTCACATATCTTAAATCTTTCCATTTCACGCTCAATAAGCTTGCGAGCATCCACCAGAGCCTGCTCATAAGAGGCACTGACCTATGTCAACATATACCAAGAGAGAAGATTAACTGCCACCCTAACTCCAAGAGAAATAAATGAGTAACTTCTTATTAAAAAGTTTCACATCACTTTAACCCGATTTGAGTAAGGACTATAAAATAGCTAAGATACTAAATCAATACATCCATTCAAGAAATTGAAACATCTGTGGCAAAAATGGAATACCAGAAGTGTATAATCATTTATGCTCTTTAGTCTATCTTAAAATAAATCAAGTCAAGGTACAAATTAAATAGGGAAAGAAAGAAAATGCCAGCATCACAACACTAAAATTTCCTTGGCACCAACCACTAAGTATATGTAGTTAACATTCTTTAAAACACAATTTTTTCCCATTTTTTTGTCTGTGTGTTTATAGGCACATCGTTTAGAGCGCAGATAAAACTGGCTATACTCAACTCAAGCATTTGAATACAAACAATCCAACATGTATACTCAAGTACCTGCAAGACATAATGGCAGTGAGGATTTTCTCAAAACAAAGGTACAAGCCTGGTTTGCACAACTAATTCTCCAGCTCCTTAAAGGTGAGAGAAAAGTCTCATTTCATTATTCCTTCAGCCTAACTGACCCTAAAAGTATTTACTGGATAGTTTTGGGAGACTAAATCCATCTCATAAAGGCTAAAGCTTTACTACAACAAGCATGACAAATCAGTAAAAGCTTAGACTAATATATGTGAAACAAATCAAATCTATTGATTTCACCAATGTAAACTTTAATCATCAACAACTGTTGTGGAATCATAAACATATTTTCAATAGCTTTCTCTTACATTAATATACTAGCTTCTGTACAGATGCATGGGGCACAGATGCATGGGGCAAAACTGTATACATTCCACGTTATATTTTCCTTAGTCTTGAGGAAGGTTGCAAGTTTGATAAACCATGAACACATTTAATAACTACACGATTTTACAGTTTAAATGCAAGTCAAAGAAAAGACTATTAAATCTCTACAGAACATTCAATTCAAGTAAATCATAAACTGAATTTTTTATTCTTCGCAACTATATATTTTAAAAGGTCACATAGGATCAATTCCAAGTGTATAATAAATTATATCAGCAAACAATTTGCATCTACTTCTCAACAAAAATGGCATCAGAGGTAAGGATGGCCCAGCGCATGAGACTTCCCACATTATCGGCTATGAGGAGAATTCAACATGTACGCAACCTTACTCTTGCTTTTTTGCAAAGAGGTTGTTTCCGTGACTCGAACCTGTGACCTCCAGGTCACAAAAAAATAGGGTTACGGTAATTGAGCATGAGCAAAATTTAACTAAGCCCAAATAGTTAAATCAATAATTCACAAATAATAGTACGTCTCCTAATCTCAAACTATTCATTAACATAAATGGAAATTGAACGAAAACATTATGAAAAAGACTGAGACTAACCTTCTTGTCCTTGATCTCACTTGACTGAATCCATGTCTTGATCTGGTCTCGATACCTCTGTAGCTTCTTGATCTCTTTCTTCAAGTCGGCCTCAAATTTCTCTTTTTGGTTTGCATTATCTGTATCATATACCTAAAATGCAGAAACAAATTGAGAGCAAAATAAATTAAATACAAGCAATCAAATAGTTGTCAACGGTGTGCCTCATGCTCAAGCTCAGATTAGTGCGCCTCATGAAGGATAAGGTTAGGCAACCTTCATCAGGCCGCCTAAGCACTTGTGCTTTGAGACACGCCTAGGCGCACGCCTTATAAAAAATGTGTGAGAAAACCCCTACCCGAATTAACCCACCCAACCAGAAATCAAGTTGTATAACATTTCCTTAAAAAATTAAGATAGGTTTTGGGGTGGGCTTTAAATTTCGACAAACACATTAATTTTTACTATTAGTATTTGTATTATTATAATTGTTTTTGATATATTTTCAATGATTTTTCTTTGTTTCAGTTGAATGAAATACTTACATATATATTTTCAATTTGCGCCTCACCTTCATCGGGCTTTGAGGCACGTGTCTAGGCCCTAGGTTCCTTTGCGCCTTAATGCGCCTCTAATAACAGAATCAATATCCTATAATTGCCAGAGAGAATATGTAAAGAAAAGAAAGGCTAAATTCTAATATCTCCTCATTTAATTGGCCCAAAAGACAATTAATAGGTTACGACAGAGAAAAGTACGAAATCCTATTCCACTATCGTAAAATGCACAGGCGTGTACGTGTAGACAAGCTACCACCGATTGAAAATTGTTACCCTCATAAACACAAGCGTGTATGAATTCCAAATCATTTATGACTGTGCAAGCACTAACTCTTTTGCAAGTAGTAAAGAAAAAAAAGTGACTACAACCATTATACAAGTACATAGTCCTATAAAGCTTAGTTTGTAGACAAGTGATTAGAGTCGAATATGCATACATATGCTAAAATGAATGTCAATAAGAAAACCCAGAGAGTTATTTGAAGGGAAAAAAAAAAAGAAAAATTAAACACTTGACCATCAATTTGACATAGGGCGGGTTTATGAGTGCTCTTGTAAAAAAAAAAAAAAACACTTCAATAAAAGAACTTTTAAAATTCTTTTTTGAAAACTACCTATCAAATGCTCCCCAAAAAAGCACTCCAATGTTGCTTTCATATCGAAAAACATTCAGTGAAACTCTAGATAATTAGCATAAGAAAGCTCTTCAACTATTTAAAACATTTTTAACGATAGGAAAATCAGTCAAATACACTCTCGGCAAGTAATCGTACATGGCTCAAAATGTAAAGATGGAACGATTACTGGTTCAAATTTCCCTCTTTATTTATTTGTTTAATACTTAGTTATCACTCTTTACATGTTACAAACAACGTATAGATATACATTTTACTAACTCCATCACAAACATAAAAATCACTTAAACTGAATTAGCATATGTTTGTAACTACTACCCTTCTGCTTAATCTTGAAAGCACGATAGTTAAATTGTTTGGTAAATACCCAATTTACATCTAGTTTTTATTCCACAACACATGAATTAAAAGCCACATTGTTGAGTTTTTTCCAGTCACTTTCATTAACAAAATCTGATTTCACTCATTTTTCTGCAATCAGATCACATAGGTCTTTGCAATTCAAAAGATCTTCCATTTGAGGCTTCGAGAGTGAATAATTAGTTGCCGTCAGCTTGCCATAGCATCTAAAGATGACTCCATTGCCATTTTGAGTTAGAACTTTAAAATGGCCAAAATAAAGCCAGTGCTGATTTAGACAAAATGGAGGTCACCGTTTTGTCCAAATCGATCGAAATAGATGGGTAGGACAACCTGGGGCTGAAAAATAAATTTTAGAAATTTTAGGGTCAATCAGTAATTTGTGAAACTATATAGGGCCCAAAAATTAATTTCACAATTTACAGGGACTGAAGCGCAATTATTGAACTTATGCTGACTTGGCAGACAGGATAATGTGTCACTGATTGGACTGACACGCTAACGTGGTGATGACTGTACTGACACGACCTGACGTGTTGCTGACTGAATTGACACGTTGACGTGGCAGCTGACTGGCCTTCAACCTTTGGTAAGCGCGTGGGGCACGTGGAGCAAGTGAGAAACACTCGCAGCTCTCTGCTGTGCGGCGACTGAAGTTTACTCGTAGGTTTCTAATCGAAGAGTGTGCGCGTGCACGGTCCACTCGCCCCCGTTTGATTGCCGGAAAATACTACCGTGCTCGTCTCGTCATGAAAAGGCTTATGGTATGCTCAAAACTTGATTTTAACACTTTTATGAAGGTGGAATTTGTCGAGCGGAGTCTCTTTCTTTCAGCTTCGAGACCGCAACTTATAACCAAAGCTCTAATACCATTTATTGTGATTCTCCGATCACTAAAGAATAGCTTATGAGGAAAATCTAATTCTTTTACTATCTTGAATAAATATTACAGAGATTAAAACTCTCACAAAAACCTTACTAAACACTCTAAGCTTACTCACTAGAAGCTTGTGTTGGGATGATTACAATTTAGCAAATGATGTTCTATTTATAAGCAATGGATTGCCTTCAAAAATTCAACAAAAGAAGCTAGCATAGAAATGCATTAAAAGTGGTAGTAGGTGGTTACAACAAATTTTGACAATGAGTTTGATGGTGGCCGAAGTTGTTGACGATGATGGTGAAGGCTTCTAGAGTGATGATGCTACAGGGGAGCTAATCCACTCTTGGAAGGTTATATGGATTCAGAAATGACGGGAGATCTTGATGGTAGAAGATCTACTTCAGGATTTCTCTATACATTTGCGGTGGGAGCTGTGTCATGATAGTCAAGACTACACAAGTGTGTTGCATTATCCACAACAGAAGCAGAGTATATTGCAGCAACATAAGAAAGAAAAGAAATGTTGTGGTTAAACTTTAAAGCGATTTCTCCAAGAACTAGGGATCAAGCAAACAGAATATAAGATACATTGTGACAGTAAAGAGTGCTCTGGAGTTGAGTAAGCACTCAACGTATCATTCTCGGACAAAGCACGTCGACATTCGCTATCAATGGATAGGCTAGGTGATAGATCAATAACTGTCGAGACTAATAAAAATTCATACTGAGGAGAATCCTGTGGACATGCTAACGAAGGCGGTTCTAGAGCTGTGCAGAGATATGACCGGGATAGTTGTTGGATGACAATTGTTTCAGATGCAGCTGGAGAAGGAGAATTGAAGTGTATAGTTGCATCATCACTCTAGAAGCCTTCGCTACCATCGTCAACAACTTCGGCCCTCAAACTCATAATCAAAATTTAGTGCAACCACCAACTACCGCCTTTAATGCATTTCGGTGCTAACTTCTTTTGTTGAATTTTTGAAGGCAATCCATTGCCGATAAATAGAGCATCATTTGCTCAATTGTAATAATCCAACACAAGCTTCTAGAGAGTTAGCTTAGAGAGTGTTTAGTGAGGTTTTGTGAGAGTTGTGACCTCTATAATAATTATTCAAAATAGTAATAGAATTAGTTCCACATAAACCACTCTTAAGTGATCAGAAAATCACAATAAATATAATATCCAGTTACAACACGCAATTAAATCAATGGTTGGAACCTTTAAGCCAGAATTGTACGGACAGACACGGCTCATAATTCAAAATATTTTTTATTTACACATCGATAAGCAATGAAATTCATGCACATTGTTAAATGAAAAATAAAAAGCCTCTCAAAATTGACCAAGGAAAATGCAAGGACAGGTGATTAAATTTTCGATAAATTTTACAGGCTTAATTCATTCATGCCTATGAATTGATAAGTATAAGCGCACCTATTAAGAGCGTGCAAATACCTTGTTCCAGATGCTATCGAAGACGTCGACGCCTTCTTGCACTTTCTTCAACACTCGATCGATCTCGCCTTGTAGCTTTCGACTGGCTCCCATCCGGATCGAATCGCAAAAAGTGAAAATTCGAATTTTGGAAGGGAAGTTTTAGCATTAAAATTGAAAAGGGCGTTAGGGATTGGAATAAATAATGCAGGTTTGATTTTGAGTAATTGAATCAGTGGTAGTCCTGCCTCAATGATTGAATTGATCGATTGGGAAAGCAAATAGAGATGATGACGTGGCGGCGGTAGTTCAGTGTGTTCGTTTGGTTTTTGCTATCTTGGGCTTTGAAGTTCTGTAGGCCTTGGCCCAACGAAATATTAGAAGGAATTTTTTTAAGTATAATTTATTTTATAGATTGTTTGGTAAAGTTTCTTAGATTCGTTTTTTTTTTTTTTTTTAGATAGTTTGGTATAGTTTCTTATTTGGAATTGGATTAGAATTTTTGGAGTTTAAAAAAATATTTTGTCTCTACTTTGATAATCTAAAATTTGAGTATTTATGAATAAAGGTTATAATTTTTTTTAAAATTTCAAATTGACTTATTTTATTCTCCCTCATCATAATTTAAAAAACTTAATTAATAAATTAGTTTTACAATTTCTAATAAATTAGTAGCCTGGTGATCTTATTAGTGTGTGAGTAAAAAATAGATAAAGCAAAGAACGGAAATGATTTGAACATATTTCAAAATTATCTTCCAACAATATTCATAGGCTACACTCAAATATTGAACAACTGACCAAGTATAGAAAGATACAAACTATCGGTCTTATACTCTTATAATTGTCGTTGCTTTGTAGAATCAACCTAGATGAATTTATTCACTATGATTTTTCAGAAATCCCTCTCAATTCACAGCGTAATTGCCAGGAATTGCCAACCGCTTGCTTCCATAAATAATTTATTTTCAATGATTTGTTAGAGGCATTGTTGTTTATTAGATCATGCATAATTTACATATAAATTAATAGAATAATCAACATCATACCTGCACAAATATGAAGAGATTTCGACAAATCTGAAAATTCTAGATAATTAATAGAAAGGAAAATTACACCAAGTGTATTAGCAAAGATAATAGAATCAAGCCGAGTTTTTTCTATCTTTAAGAATTTATTGATCCTATCATTGTGTGTTACGTATTAAATTGTCAATGTTCTTCTAGGATCTCGTCTCTTCTTGTTATTCAAAGACTTCTAATAACAATATCTTGAACTAAACAAAATGGTGGAAATTCTCTCTCACTAATGCAAGAAATGCTCATAAATCCACTTCGTTTTGTAAATAACGATGCGTGAATTTTGAAAAGAGTGTATATATTTGTTATTACTGGAAGTTAAAAAAAAAAAGAAAAAAAAAAAAAAAACCGAATTCAACGTTCAACAAGAATATATATTTATAGGGATTTAATGGACACATTTGAAAGGCACCTTTTAACTGAAACAGTGTAATAACAACCATAAATTCCAACCGGTTAACATTTTGGAAATTCCCAACAATCCCCCACAATTTCCAAAATGGAAATCGCTTTGCTGACGTATATGCATATGATATGCAGATATTTAGAGAGAGTTTTCCTGAAGAAAGACTGCATCGTGATAGATAGCCTATGCCTTGAACTTGTCCTGGTTGATAACTATTAGGTTTGCTCAGAAAATCAGTGACCATAACCTTAAGCTGTTCCGCCTTTAGTGTAAACTAAGACAATAACCATCAAATGATCTCCCTTCGACCATTTTTGTTCTATGGCTAGGTCTTGTCTTCATTAAGTACTTTAAGGAATCCATCCTTAGAAATCCTATAGGAACAGCCTAACTTTTCACTTGAAATAGGTGATCTACCGTATAGGGTATTCTGTCATTACCTCTACTAAGACTTTTTTTCCTAATATGCTGATTATTAAAAGCTTTAGCTTATCCTAACCTTGACATATTGCATTCTACGTCGTTATAGGAATAGGAAAGAGTATAAAATCTACAGTGCTTGATTTTAATTACACAAAGTTTCAATTGTCCTTTTAGAACCTGATCTTGCGATCTTTAGTCAGCGAGGTTGTGTTAGGTGTTGAGTTTTCTAAGGGTCCCAAGATCAAAATACAAGCATGAATCACAAGTGAATACAACGACGAAGTTGCGGAATACTTACATCGAGCGGTTGAGAGACGATTGGGCAACAAAACGAGCTGAAATTCTGCTCACTGCCCACTGCTCATGTGCGCCCACTGCAGCAGTTTGGTGGTCTGATTTGCGCCATTTTGAACATCAAAAACGAGCTCCAAGCTTCATCAAAAGTTCCCGGCTCATGGGGAACTTCCCTATCACCTTCGCATTGATCCCGGAGTGTGCTAGCACTCTTGATTTTACCATAAAATCACACTTGCTTCCCTTTTTCCTCTTGGTTTGCTCGGCAGTCCACTGCCAGAAGAAGAAGAAAGAAAGCCCTCCAAGGGCGTGAGATGAAGAGAGGATTAGGTTTCAAAAACGTGAGGAGAGAGAGAGAAAAGAAAGATTAAATATGTTGTGTGAATTTTGGTAATTGATTATTAAAATCATATACCAAACTTTTGCTTTTAAAAAGTCAAACAAATAAAAGCTACCAACTACCACATCAATCAATCCCATCAATCACTCAAGTTGTCAAGTCACATCACTCAAAGTGACAAGTGATTTGACGCTTGACGCGACTAATGATTTGACGCTTGATTTGACTTACGTGCCGCACTCGAATTCGAAATGCAAATGCGCTCGCAAATAATCTCGGGCTCGGATTCGCTAATTCTAAATTAACGAATTTTCCGTTACGTCGTAATTAAATGATTACGCCTAGCGAAATCACTATTCACGTCGCTAACGAATTAATTCAAAATTAATTCGCTCGCCCGAATTAAAATCTAATTTCAATTCCGCGTCGAAATCCAATTTCCTTTAATATATCAAATATATTAATTAATCGTTCTCTCTCTTTAAATGATATTTTATCCCAGATAAAATATCTCCGTAATTAATCCCAGATTAATTTTCTCTCTCATCTAATTAATCCCAGATTAATTAAAAGTGCGAGTCATACGTCATCGGTGAATCTTTGGGAAGGGACCCATGAGATCCCCAGATATTTTGGCAGTAAATACGGTCGTCGGAGTATCCGAATCACGTACGTACCAAGTACTACGCTCTACCGATTTACGAGACAAGGTCGGCTCCTAGCAAAGCACGATGTCTACCAAATTCTCCGGTCATATTCATCTAAGAATATTAAGATCTGTATCAAGCGTAGTATATCATTGTATTGTGTATATCGGTCTAGTATCGGATAGTCACGTGCTAGGGCTGGGGCTGGATAAGTGTCTGCCCCGTCCGAAGCACATGTCGGATGTCTGGTAACATAGTCTCTATAATCGGATATTCATGACCTGGTCACAATATCCCGATTGGATGCGCATCACTCAAGAGCACTAGTACCGTATCCTGCGTGACATCATCTCCACTATGACTGAAGTGATACTTCCGTCTCGACATCACACCCAATACACTACGACTTCTGATAAACCCAGAAGTGGTGTACACAGAACCGGTTAAAGCCCTGCACACCAAGACCAAAGTCTATCGATTATCGTAAGTATTAGCGATGTAAGTCTCAGGTTAAGACTATACACACCTACCTTGATTTCGGCCTCCCATAGACACATAATCATAATACCAATGGGATTCCGAGGGGTCTATCCAGAGCGAAGCTGTTTCCCGTACCATCGGTGAAACACGACCTCTATCGCACTTGCATAAGTATCCGATACTATATATATGAGAACTATGCCGTTGTGCCCTCACAACGCGCACAAGTGCAATACTAGCCTATTCCGCATTATCGATGTCCAGTCTCGATAATACTCCGGCTAGGGATATTTAATGATTAATCCTTCGGGGACTGATACTGTCTCATATCATTCTCAGTCCAGGAACTAATCACAGGGACCTCTCATCATTTATATATCTATGGTGATCTAATCACTAATGATGAGAGTGCAATTTCCTTGTCACATAGTTAATTTGTACAACAACACCATGATCTGTACAAATAGTGACGCTATGGGTCATATTATCCAACAATCTCCCACTTGGCACATAGCCAGTCACTCAAGTGTCCCACACCCGAACTATGTACGGTTCGCTCAAATTGCTGAGGAAAGGGTTTCGTCAGCGGATTTGTTTGATTATCGTTTGACGCGATTTATACGATCATCACATCGCCACGATGTATGATCCGAACGAATCAGATGATATAGAAGTATATATCTGGATCGTGATGAGACCATTAATTCTTTAGCCTGTGCTGACGCCTAGCTCAGCCGCTAACAGAACTATATCTAATCTAATTAGATTTATTATCGATCCAAATGGCTTCTATTGCTGCCTCAGCTGCAGCAATAATCCGCATTTGTTGTTTATTCGGCAACAGTTATCTTGCTTGGAAGATTTCCAGCTCACTGTCCGTTATTCAAACTTTATAGTACCACAGTATTTAACTGTTTGGAAACTTGCAGCAGTGATCCCAGTCACTTCAAGTTCTCCTTCTCCATAGTTTAAGACAACATCTTTAGTTCTCTCAGATACTAACAGATGTTCTTAATCTTTAATCCAGTGACTATCACTTGGATTGACCTGATCGTGACTCCATATGCTCGAGCGTATGAGACACCTATCAAGTACATTTTAAATGTACAATTTCCCAGAGAGTGTTAACAACTCCAAATCTATCCCAGTAGATCTTTATTCCTTGAATAAAGGTTGTTACTCCCCAGAATTCTACGGAGAATTTCTATTGAAAGCCAAGCTTTCAACAATAGCTTTATGGGAATTTACTGTCAGTGCGCTCTCCCACTAACCTCCTTATATACACAAGAATTATTTCGTTTTGAGTCAAATCATAAACCATTATGATTATTTCAAAACGACAGTTCCAAGAACCTTATGCTTGCATTAATCCAAACATGGATCGAATAACCCGCAAACCTTGTTTGTCGGTTATACAAAATCGTCAGGATGTTGTAAACATCCTCCAAAAGGTTTCCTTTTCAGGAAAGCGATTTTGATCTATAACTGACACATTTCATAAATGAAATATACAGTTATCATCAAGCATCTTCAAAATGGATTTACCATGGCAACAGTAAAAGGTTGAACCGTTATTAACATAATGTTGATAACGATACCTTTCCGTCAAAAGCCCAGCTTTGTACGTTGGTATGTTGCCTTCCATGTATGTCTTCCTTGAAGATATTTAATGTACCATAGGCACACTGCCTTGTGGTACAACAACTAGTATCCAAACATAGTTGTTATACATGGAATCCATTTCGGACTCATGGCACTTTGCCATAAGGGAGTCGATACCTCGTATCACTTCCTCAAAACGTAGTCGGATGGTACACCTCCATAAGATTGACATCTTTATGGGGTGAGATCAGAAACCCATACCCTAGGTTGTTTTCTGACTCTATCTGATCTACTAGTTTCTTGTGTATTTGAAGATTAATGGTATAGATTCATCATAGATGAACTATTTGTGTTCCATTAAGGACTTCGTGCCTTGAACAGTATTACTCCGATTTTCATCGAGTATCACTATCCTCCCACTGACCACTGCATATCGGTATTTCTCTCAGGAAAACCGCATGGTGAGCAACAATCACATTGTTCTCATGTGAGATTTACAAGTACTATACTTATGGTTTCCCTTAGGATAACCTATATTGGCACTTATCCAATTTGGGTCTTTTAGTTTGGTATCATCCAAACGTTATGCCTGGCATACCCAAATTATCAGGAATGAGAAACCCCGTTTCTTTTCTGTTCATATCCTATATGATATCTGTCAAACAGATTTATATGGAACCTTATTCTAAATAAGTTTTGCACTGTTAATACATATCCTATTGAAGGAAACAGTAGCTCAGAGCGACTCGTGATAAACCTTATCATGTCCAACAAAATTCGGTTTTAGTTCGGACACACCGTCTAACTGACGTGTCTCGGGAGGAGTCCTCATATGAAAGAATACCGTACTCTTTCATTTACGTATGAAACTTACTGCTTAAGTATTTTCCATTACGGTCTTATCGTGGCGGAATAATACTATAGCCGATCTGTTTATTTACTTCGTGTCGAAACTTCAATAGTTTCCGATCTGTGTTCTTCAAAAGAAAACACATAACCACAACGTGATGCCACATCCGTTAAGGTCACGAAATATTCATGTTCACATCTAGCCTAGCTAGATATGGGCCCACTTACTTCACCATGAATAGGGCTAACAGATCGGTGGCCCTTTTACTATTACCAAGTAAATAGTATTTTAGGTATTTACCTAATAAACTAGATTCGCAGACCTTATTTGAATAGTCAAATCAGTCCTAGTACCCACTCTTCAAAAGTGTGGATATACGAGTCTTGTTTAATTGTGTCCTAGACAACAATGACCACAAATAAGTCTCTATTGATCAAATCAATTTGAGCTATTTATTTGTCATTTTATGTTTGAGATTTTATTTATATTCAAAATATAAATTCTGTTATTTACATCTAATGTATTTATCTCAGTATCATCTTTATATAATGAAACACTTAGTGTTCTAGAATATAAAGGTTTTATCCGCATCGGATTAAACACTGATATAGAGATAATGTCTCTAGTCAAACTAGTTACATATAACATTTCCTAATTTAAGTACATACCCAAAGGGTAGTTCCTAAACTTAGGTATCTACGGTCGAAACAGCGACTTTCGTCCCGTTTCCGATTCGCAGAGAAATCTCGGCTTGAAGTCAGTATCCAGCTCATAGCGGATTCTGAACATCAATACATATATTTTATGTACCACACTAAGTATTTAAAATCCAATTTCAATACTAGTAGTGAACATAACTTTGGCAAATATTTTTAAAGTTAGAGCCTCGCCCTTCTTTAATTCCTTCGTGTCTTCCATATCCAAATGGTAGTCACTTTGGGATATGTCAATTATCTTTTCAATATTTCACAAACCTTTGGCCAAGCCTTGGGTTTTAGAATATCGAAATGATGTGCACCTTGTGCAACTTGCCCAATTGTAAACTTTGACTTAAAATAGATTTATTGTCAAGTATATTAAATTAAGCACTAAAGTCATCATCACATAAATCTTCCAAGATTTTATGCTCTACTTATTTGCTTAATTTTGGGCCTAGATATAACAAGTTATTTTATCAATAAAGTAACCTATTATTAATTCCCAATGAAAATTAAATCATTTAAATATTCAACTTTTCATTTTTATCTTGATTACAATAGTCCAACTATTTAATCAACGATTAGTGGTACTATATATATTATAATGATTATAATAGTCCAACTATATAATCAAATATAATCCAAATTAATTAACCTCAATTACATTGATTACTATAATCCAATTATAAAATCAACTGTAAACTGAAATTAATTAATTCAATATATTGATTAATATAATCCAATTATATATAATCAAGTATAATACAGTCCAACTGTTTATTAAAACAACAATTTAAATATTAGTCCAACTAACATTTAATATTACGACGAATAATTTGAATGAGCGCGTTATAGCGAGTAATTGAACGAATATTGCAAATTCAATCTTGCCTCCCACTATTTTTCGTCGAGCCTCTAACCCTCTGTCGAGTACTCGGGAAACCGTGTTTCCTAGTGGGCTAGGATCCCGTTAAAGTATCACACAATCTTGACTTTGGCCAACAAATTGTATGATAATTAACTAGGTAGATCTCGAAGATCAATTGGATCTCATCCAACTCCTAGATCCAGTAGGTGGACATCCAAGTCCCAAACATATATCTAATATATGCCTATATATCGAATATTACCCTAACCTTTTTCCTCTGAATCAACTAGGCCTTGGCTTTGGCACAACAAACCTAGTGATCCCAGTCAAGCGCGGACCCATTGACATGGAAGCTTCGTAATCAATGTCGATGGACAAGAAGTGGTCTTGACTTTGGCCAACAAACCACAACTTGGACATGACACCGATATGGAACAAAGCCTCGTGATTAAAACACATCTTCGACGGACAAGGGCTTGACTTTGGCCAACAACCCCTGCCAATCTCGGATCTTGAGCAAGAATCACTCAATGGAAGGAAAATAACGCTTGATATTTATTGAGGGTTTTCGTGTGCAAATTGGCTACCAATTTAATTATCTTTGTTAAGGTCTCATCATCATACACCCTTAAACATGCATTCTAAATACATAATAAAGCGAGTATGAAAATAAATAATAATGATATGCGGATGGATACTTAACACTGATCCTAGATCAAATCTCTCCCTTTCTCACTCAAGCTAGCACTTGTATTACTTCTACCCGTTACACTACACTTCTAAAGAAACCTCATTTACATGGAGGGGAATAGGTGAGAAGAGAATACAAAGAGAATGAAGGTGATAAGGCTGGACACGCAGGTCCAATTTAATAAATCGAATTTATTACAACAATTTCAAAATTGCCCACCCATCTAATATCCATCCGATATACATTATTCATGCATCACAACCATGTATTCACTCACATAAGCATGCTATCAATCAATCTAATCAAATTAATTAATCTGATAATTAAGTGATCATCCAATGTTCAAACAACGATTTGATTTTGTTCGAGTCAAACTCGTTTTTGCGAATAAGTACTTAAAGTACGAATTCTCGAATCAAATTAAACTACATAATTAAATCCAATTTAATATGCATTTAATACTAATCCAATTAATTTAATTCCAAATTAAATCTTACACTTTATTTACGAACCTTTACGACTTAAATTCCAAATTTAATCGTTACGGGTCTCAAAGCCCAATTAATATCCAATATTAATTTAATTAAAGTCTAATGGGCTTTTAATTAATTTCTTAAGGCGTGGACTTTTGGTCAACTCGGGTCAAACCGAATAACCAAAATCCAATCCGGGAGTTACCCCATAAGCCTAGAAATCAATCTTGGCCCATTAGGCCCAATTAAACTTTAAAGGTCCAATAGTCGCATTTGGGCTTTATGGATGCGGTTTTGGGCCCAATTGGATCCAATCCATTTGGCCTAAACCCAACTTTGTACAACAAAGCCCAATAAGCCCAATAACAACAATTTAAGCTCAATTTCCAAAATTAGCCCAATTAATTAAATTACACAAATCCAATTTCGCAATTTAATTACCTAAAGTGTATATCATGATTAATCACCCAAATTAACATTTCTAAAACATCAATTCATACAATTAATCATGCTCATTTCATCATCACATGTCCAACACATTTTGATTAAAATCAAACCCATATACATGCTTCTTTAAGTCTCGGCCAAATGGGATTTTAATGTCCGATTTAAACCAATCCAATTGAATCCAAATCGACATTAAATCAAACATCCCTAATTGTTTTCAAGTCATCCAATGAATCAAAAAATAAAATACCAAGACAATAGGGCACACACTATTCGGCCAACACATCCAAATTGGGGAAATTTGTTCCAAACATAATTTAATCAAATTGATCCAATCAATATCAATTAAAACATATTCAAGCATACTTAATCATCCAATTTCATAATTGCATGCTCAAATCAATTTTACCCAATTTCATGCTTATAACATTACTTGGCAATTTGGGGATTTTACATCCGATTCGAATTCAATCCAATTGATTCCGCAATCGACATAAATCATCATCCCAAATGATTTCCAACACATCCAATTGTCAAAAATCAAAAATCCCAAAGACATTTAATAGTATTAAATCGGCCAAGGTAAACTTTGGGGAAAAAATGATCCAATCACATTTTCTGAAATTGACCCAATCAATCTTCAATTCAAACACAATTAAGCATACAAATCCATCCAATTTAATTTATCATGCTCAAAATCAAGTTTGCCCAAATTTTAAGCCCTAACTTTTTCATGCTTTTAACCCAAGATCTGATACCATTGTTGAGTTTTCTAAGGGTCCCAAGATCAAAATACAAGCATGAACACAGTGATACAACGACGAAGTTGCGGAACTACTTACATCAAGCGGTTGAGAGACGATTTTGGGCAACAAAACGAGCTGAAATTCTGCTCACTGCCCACTGCTCATGTGCGCCCACTGCAGCAGTTTGGTGGTCTAATTTGCGCCATTTTAAACATCAAAAACGAGCTCCAAGCTTCATCAAAACGTTCCCGGCTCATGGGGGAAACTTCCCTATCACCTTCGCATTGATACTGGAGTGTGCTAGCACTATTGATTTTACCATAAAATCACACTTGCTTCCCTTTTTCCTCTTGGTTTGCTCGGCAGTCCACTGCCAGAAGAAGAAGAAAGAAAGCCCTCCAAGGGCGTGAGATGAAGAGAGGAATTAGGTTTCAAAAACGTGAGGAGAGAGAGAGAGAAAAGAAAGATTAAATATGTGTGTGAATTTTGGTAATTGATTATTAAAAATCATATACCAAACTTTTGCTTTTAAAAGTCAAACAAATAAAAGCTACCAACTACCACATCAATCAATCCCATCAATCACTCAAGTTGTCAAGTCACATCACTCAAAGTGACAAGTGATTTGACGCTTGACGCGACTAATGATTTGACGCTTGATTTGACTTACGTGCCGCACACTCGAATTCGAAATGCAAATGCGCTCGCAAATAATCTCGGGCTCGGATTCGCTAATTCTAAATTAACGAATTTTCCGTTACGTCGTAATTAAATGATTACGCCTAGCGAAATCACTATTCACGTCGCTAACGAATTAATTCAAAATTAATTCGCTCGCCCGAATTAAAATCTAATTTCAATTCCGCGTCGAAATCCAATTTCCTTAATATATTCAAATATATTAATTAATCGTTCTCTCTCTTTAAATGAATTTTATCCCAGACAAAATATCTCCGTCCGTAATTAATCCCAGATTAATTTTTCTCTCTCATCTAATTAATCCCAGATTAATTAAAAGTGCGAGTCATACGTCATCGGTGAATCTTTGGGAAGGGACCCATGAGATCCCCGGATATTTTGGCAGTAATACGGTCGTCGGAGTATCCGAATCACGTACGTACCAAGTACTACGGTCTACCGATTTACGAGACAAGGTCGGCTCCTAGCAAAGCACGATGTCTACCAAATTCTCCGGTCATATTCATCTAAGAATATTAAGATCGTATCAAGCGTAGTATACCATTGTATTGTGTATATCGGTCCAGTATCGGATAGTCACGTGCTAGGGCTGGGGCTGGATAAGTGTCTGCCCCGTCCGAAGCACATGTCGGATGTCTGGTAACATAGTCTCTATAATCGGATATTCATGACCTGGTCACAATATCCCGATTGGATGCGCATCACTCAAGAGCACTAGTACCGTATCCTGCGTGACATCATCTCCACTATGACTGAAGTGATACTTTCGTCTCGACATCACACCCAATACACTACGACTTCTGATAAACCAGAACTGGTGTACACAGAAACCGGTTAAAGGCCTGCACACCAAGACCAAAGTCTATCGATTATCGTAAGTATTAGCGATGTAAGTCTCAGTTTAAGACTATACACACTACCTGATTTCGGCCTCCCATAGACACATAATCATAATACCAATGGGATTCCGAGGGGTCTATCCAGAGCGAAGCTGTTTCCGTACCATCGGTGAAACACGATCTCATATCGCACTTGCATTAAGTATCCGATACTTATATATATGAGAACTATGCCGTTATGCCCTCACAACGCGCACAAGTGCAATACTAGCCTATTCGCATTATCGATGTCCAGTCTCGATAATACTCCGGCTAGGGATATTTAATGATTAATCCTTCGGGGACTGATACTGTCTCATATCATTCTCAGTCCAGGAAACTAAATAATCACAGGGGACCTCTATCATTTATATATCTATGGTGATCTAATCACTAATGATGAGAGTGCAATTTCCTTGTCACATAGTTAATTTGTACAACAACACCATGATCTGTACAAATAGTGACGCTATGGGTCATATTATCCAACATTAGGTTTCTAAGGTGTCCCAAGATCAATTTAAGCAAGAAATCATGTGAATACTCAAAGAAGAATAACAGAATTATACTCACTTTGAACGGATTTTGGATGCGTTGATAACAAAACTTTTTGGCCTCTTGAAAGTCTCCAAGCTTTCCTTTGAATGTGAATCCAAGCTCCAAAGCTTTGATGTTGATTCCAAGCTCAATGGGAATAGTTTCCCTATCACCTAGAATGATTCTTTGATGTGCTAGCAAATGGAGATTTTGCAACAAAATCACCAAGTTTCTTGCTTGTGATTCTCGGCCAAGGAAGAAACAAATGGAGAGGATATTTTCTTTCCAAAACCGTGAATGAGAGAGAGGGAGATGAAGTTGTGTTGACTTGTTTTTTATTTCAAAAATCAAAATGATGATATACCAAACCAAGTTTAGGTAATGGTCAATTATTTCATCAACTTTTCAACTTGTGTGTACAACAAGTTTCCATCATTTTCATTCACTTACTTCCATCACCAAAAAGGTGAATGAATGACTAGTGATGTGACATATGGGCCTCACTTGATTCAAAATCCGAGTGGGCCCGCAACACATCCCGGGCTCGGGTTCGTTAATTCTGAATTAACGAATTTTCCGTTGCGACGCAATTAAATCAAATTTAATTAAATAATTATGTCTAGCAAAATTACTATTCACATCGCTCGCGAATTAATGCTAAATAATTCGTTCGCCCGAATTAAAATCTAATTTTAATTCCGTTATGAAATCTAATTTTATTTAATATATCGAATATATTATTTTATCGATTAATTCTAAATTAATCGTTCTCTCTCTTCAAATAGTATTTTATCCAGATAAAATCTCTCCGCAATTAATCCTAGATAATTATGTTCGAATCATACGTCATCGGTGAATCTTCAGGAAGCGACCCATGAGATCCCTGGATATGTTGGCAGTAAATCCGGTCGTCGGACTATCCGAACACGTACGTACCCGTATACGTTCTTACGATTTACGAGACATGGTTGGCTTCTAACAAAGCACGTGCCTACCCAATTCTCCAGAATATTCTTAAAGGAATATATAATCTTTGTCAGGCGGTAGTATACGTAGTATTGCGTATTACGATCTAGTATCGGATGTCACATGCAAGGCCTGAGGCTGGAATAGGTCTGCCCCGTACAAAGCATATATCGGATCACAAGCAACTAGTCTCTTTAATCGGATAATCATGACCTTGTCATATTATCCCGATGGTTGCAACCAATTAGAGTACCAGTTCTGTATCCCTGCGTGATCATCATCTCATAATGACTGAAGTGATAATTCCTTCTTGACATAACACCCAATACACTACGATTCTCAAATAAAACCCAGAAGAGGCTTAAAGGCGTACACAGAACTGTTAAAGTCCTGGACGACCAAAACCAAAGCGTATTGATTGTCGCAAGTACTAGCGATGCAAGTCTCAGGTTAAGACCAAATACACCTACCATGATGCGGATTCCCATGGAAACATAGTCATACTACCAATGGGATTCCACGGGGTTTATCCAGAGCGAAGTTGTTTCCGTACCATCGGTAAACACAACCTCCTATCACACTTGCATAAGTATCCAATACTTAAATATATGAGAACTATGCCGTTACGCTTCCATAACACGCACAAGTGCAATACTAGTCTATTTCGCATTATCGATGTCCAATCTCGATAATACTACGACTAGGGATATTTAATGATTAAACCTTTATGGATTGATATTGTCTCATATCTAATAATCTGGAACTAATCATAAGGACTTTTATCATTTATATATTTAAGTAATCAAACAAATCAAAATGATAAAATGCAATTTCCATTGTCACATAGTTAATTTATATAAAAACCACAATGTCTTTTACAAATAGTGACGCTATGGGTCATAATTGTCCGACAATCTCCCACTTGGCTTATAGCCAGTCACTCAAGCATCTAACACCTGAACTATCTACATGTCGCTCAAACTTTTGCTGAGGAATGGCTTCCATCAGCGGATCTGCAATGTTGTCCTCTGATGCGACCTTCTCGATCTTCACATCGCCACGATGTATGATCTCACGAATCAGATGGAAATGTCGAAGAACATGCTTGGATCGTTGATGAGACCGCGGTTCCTTAGCCTGTGCTATAGCCCCGTTATTGTCACAATACAATGGAACGATCTCTGCTGTTAACGGAACTACTCCTAATCCAATTAGGAATTTACGGATCCAAACTGCCTTTTTTGTTGCTTCAGCTGCAGCAATGTACTCCGCTTCTGTTGTTGAATCGGCAACAGTCTCTTGCTTGGTAGATTTCCAGCTTACTGCTCCATTATTCAAAAACAAAATATGTACCCGGATTGTGACTTATAGTCGTCTTTATCGGTTTGGAAACTTGCGTCAGTAAACCCAGTTACCTCAAGTTCTCCATCTCCATAGATTAAGAAAGCATCCTTAGTTCGTCTAAGATACTTTAGGATATTCTTAACCGCCATCCAGTGACCATCACTTGGATCGCCTGATAGTGACTACACATGCTCAAAGCATATGAGACATCAGGTCGCGTATATATCATGGCATACATGAATCGATCTGATAGCCGAGGCGAACGAGGGACCCGACCCATGTTTTCTCTCTCTATCTTGAGTTTTAGGACACATGTCCTTAGATAGAGTGACGCCATGTGACACTGGCAACAGTCATCTCTTGGACTGATCCATGTTGAATCTCTTCAACATTTTGTCAATGTACTTGCTCTGGGAGAGTCCAAGCAGCTTTCTAGATCTATCCCGGTAGATCCTTATTCCCACAATAAAGGCTGCTTCTCCCAGATCATTCATGGAGAATTTTAATGAAAGCATTATTCCGAATGGATTTAATCGAAACAACAGGTGAAAAAGTTTCGTCGTAATCGACACCATGCGTTGACTATACCTGTAGGACACAAAAATCGGCGACGCTCTGTTCCTGGCTCGCGGGGCCTAGTTGGGAGTACGGAGTAGCCCGTGGGGACTAAATGGAGAGAAATAAATGGAGTCGCCACCCAGTGTGAACTGGGATGATGTTTAAGTCCGCACTCACCCCTCGCAAGGGAAGACCTCAAAACCTTGGGTTCGGAATGGTCCTTACTTATGCCACTTGTAATGAACGGATTTATGTAATAATATAACCGAGTCTACGCAACAACAACCTACATCTACGTTTGCATACTGCCTATATTCTAAGTTTGCATGTATAAAAGTAAGTCGGAATAACGGCAAGAACACAATCTCATGCATACATTAAACCGTAAGCATGGCAATGTAAATAAATAATAATCTAAACATAAACGTAGAAGAGACATAATCAAGTTCCAAATGCAAAAAGAAATAACTAAATCAGCTTGGAAATAATCAACTCATCATGCATAAAAAATTACATACTAAACAACCTAATCATGCATAAAAGTAACATACTATTTCTAACAAATAAAAAAATAAACATAAGATCAGATGACATGAAAATATGTGCGTCTCTCAAACGGTACGTGGCATTGCATCCCATGTGCAGACCGCACTACCATCCATTCGGATTTCCATCCGAATACCACAAGAGATAACACATATTTCATTTCATCCCATGGCCACAACTTACATGAAACTATTAATACGCATGCGAAGAAATAATAATAACTAACGAAAAGAAAGTGCGGGAATAAATAAAAAGGTGCCCTCAGGTATTGTTAGACATTATGACCCATAGCGTCATGTTTTTTGTAAATGATATTGTATTATTGTACAAAATTGACTATGTGATAATGAAATTCCTTTTGCCGTTTTGTAAATTATTTACTTTGATATATTAATGGCAAAAGTCCATATTTGATTCCGTCGTATTGAGATGATATGAGACAGTATCAATATAAATATCCCTAGTCGGAGGTATTATCGAGATCGAACATCGATAATGCAGAATAGACTAGTATTGCACTTGTGCGCGTTGTGATGGCACAACGACATAGTTCTCATATATTTAAGTATTGGATACTTATGCAAGTGCGATAGGAGGTTGTGTTTACCGATGGTACGGAAAACAGCTTTGCTCTGGATAGACCCCGCGGAATCCCATTGGTAATATGTCTGCGTGTCTATGGGAGGCCGCATCAGGGTAGGTGTATATGGTCTTAACCTGAGACTTGCATCGCTAGTACTTGCGACAATCGGAAACTTTGGTTTTGGTGGTTCGGGGCTTTAACCGGTTCTGTGTACACCTCTTCTGGGTTTATCGAGAATCGTAGTGTACTGGATGTGATGTCAAGATGAAGTATCACTTCACATATGGAGATGATGATCACGCAGGATACAGAACTAGTACTCTATAAAAGTTTGCAACCGTCAGGACAATATGACCAGGTCAGGATTGATAAAGATCTAGTTGTTTGATATCCGATATATGTTTCGTACGGGGCAGACACATTCCAGCCCCAGGCCTAACATGTGATCGTCCAATACTGGATCGATGTACGCGATACTACTACGGTATACTACGCTTGATAAAGATCTAATATTCCAATAAGAATATTTCTGGAGAATTGGGTAGGCATGGCGCTTTGCTAGAAGCCAACCTTGTCTTGTAAATCGGTAAAAACGTAGTACGAGGTACGTACGTGTTCGGATTATCCGATGACCGTATTTACTGCCAACTATCCGGAGATCTCTTGGATCGCTTCCTGAAGATTCACGTGATGTTTGATTCGAACTTTATTAATCTTGGATTAATTACGGAGAAACTTTATCTTGGATAAAATGCCTAATTAGGAGAGAGAACGATTAATTTGGAATTAATCGATAAAATAATATATTCGATATATTAAACGAAATTAGATTTCGACGCGGAATTAAAATCGGATTTTAATTCGGGCAAACGAATTAATTTAGAATTAATTCGTTAGCGATGTGAATAGTAATTTTGCTAGGCATAATTATTTAATTTACGTCGCGACGGAAATTCGTTAATTCGAATTAGCGAAACCGAGCCCGAAAGTGTTTGCGGACACATTCGTATTTTGAAACGAGTGGGACCCGCAAGTCACATCGCGAAGTCTCATCACTTGACATGACTAGTTGATGGATGTCACTAGTCACCTTTATTGAGTGACACATTGTCACTGTTCACGATGTAAGTAGGTGAGGCCATTTAATGGATTTTTGGAGGAAAACGTTTTTACCTTTTAGAAAGGTATTTACCAAATATTTTTGGTAATTATTATGATATCTCTCTCGGTTTTTTGGAACAAGAAAGAGAAAAGTAAGAATACAAAAAGCCTTCTCTCCTCCTTTCTTCTTGCTCACGCGTGAGCTTCCACAGGCAAGAAAAAATTGTTTTTTCATTTTCTCCATTTGCTAGCACAATGAAG
Organism: Zanthoxylum bungeanum; assembly: GCA_019454045.1. NCBI lineage: Eukaryota > Viridiplantae > Streptophyta > Magnoliopsida > Sapindales > Rutaceae > Zanthoxylum > Zanthoxylum bungeanum. The sequence continues at coordinate 26,319 of SKCR01002665.1, forward strand.
GATCAAATGAGGTGATAGGGAAACAACCTTGGAGCTTGGAATACTAAAAGGCTTGAAGCTTCTTCTTCACTTCTTCTTGGCCGAAAGTTTCCACCTTGAAGACTCAAGGATTTTCTTCATCATTTTTCATCACAAGCTTTGTAAGTATGATTCCGCCATGCTTCAAGTTTTACATATATAAATCATGTGTTTCATTCGCTTATACTTTCGTTGGGACTAATAATAGAAACCAACAATGGTATCATGGAGCCATGTTTAAGCATGAAATACATTAGGGTTAATTTGGGTAAAATTGATTGAAGCATGTTCTTGTGAAATTTGATGATTAAGTATGCTTATATGTATGTAATATGATGTTTACATGATCAATTTTGAGAAAAATGCATTGGATGATTTTTTCCCAAATTTGTTGCTTTGGCCGAATATGGAGGTCCTTGCACTGGATTGGAATTTTTTGTGTACAAGTTCATTAGATGACTTAAAACATATACGGGACGTAGATTAGTGATTCAATCGGATTGAAAAACAAATCGAACCAAAAAATTTCCCCTTGGCCGAATGCAAAAACATGTAAAAGGACTTGATTTTTTGATCAAATAAATGTTGGACATGTGTTTTGAACAAGTGATGATAAATAAATTAAATTGATGTTTTGGAAATATTTGGTTTAATGAATTAATCATGGATTTACACTTTAATTAATTGAATTTTAAAATTTGGAACATTAAATTTAATAATGGGCTTAATTGTAAAATTGGGCTTGTATTATTATATTT
>SKCR01002666.1:0-27457 GCA_019454045.1 Zanthoxylum bungeanum
ATGATTTTGTTTTACCAAAAATCAATATATGTATGTCATAATTTTTTAAATTAATAATAAATCTATGACATAAACCATGCAATGGCTTAGAGTGTCAAACACTCAAACTCCATGCAAAACTTTGAGTGTAATGCACACTATCACCATGCAACGCCTATCAATTAAATAATGCATATAATGACAAGTGTCATGTGGGCCCCACACGTTTCCAAATGAAAGTGGGCCCACGTCCACTCACGCGTTCGGGTTCGATTTTCTGAAATACCGAACTTACGTCGCGACGTTAATTCAATCGAATTTAAATAAATATTGCGCCTAGCGAAATTATTATTTACGTCGCTAACGAATTAATTCTAAACTAACTCGTTTGCCCGAATTAAAATCTAATTTTAATTTCGCGTCGAAATCGAATTTCGATTATTATATCGAATATAATAATTTTGTCGATTATTCTAAATATCGTTCTCTCTCTCTAAATTAGGCACTTTATCCAAGATAAAGTTTCTCCGTAATTAATCCAAGATTAATTAAATCCGAATCAAATATCATAGGTGAATCTTCGGGAAGCGACCCAAGAGACCTCCGGATATTTTGGCAGTAAATACGGTCGTCAGATAATCCGAACACGTACGTACCTCGTACTACGTCTTTACCGATTCACAAGACAAGGTTGGCTTCTAGCAAAGCGCCATGCCTACCCAATTCTCCAGAAATATTCTTATAGGAATATAAGATCTATATCAAGCGTAGTATACCGTAGTATTGCGTACATCGATCCAGTATCGGATGATCACATGCTACGCCTAGGGCTGGAGATGTGTCTGCCCCGTACGAAACATATATCGGACATCAAGCAACTAGTCTCTTTAAATCGGACAATCCTGACCTAGTCATATTGTCCCGACGGTTGCAACCTTTTATAGAGTACTAGTTCTGTGTCCTGCGTGATCATCACCTCCATATGTCTGAAGCGATACTTCCATCTTGACATCACATCCAGTACACTACGATTCTCGATAAACCCAGAAGAGGTGTACACAGAAACGGTTAAGGTCCCCAACCACCAAAACCAAAGTTTACCGATTGTCGCAAGTACTAGCGATGTAAGTCTCAGGTTAAGACCATATACACCTACCCTGATGCGGCCTCCCATAGACACCTAGACATACTACCAATGGGATTCTGCGGGGTCTATCCAGAGCGAAGCTGTTTTCCGTACCATCGGTAAAACACAACCTCCTATCGCACTTGCATAAGTATCCAATACTTAAATATATGAGAACTATGCCGTTGTGCCCTCACAACGTGCACAAGCGCAATACTAGCCTATTCCGCATTATCGATGTCCAGTCTCGATAATACTACGGCTAGGGATATTTAATGATTAAACCTTTATGGATTGATACTGTCTCATATCATCTCAATCCAGTACTAATCATATGGACTTTCGCCATTTATATATCAAAGTAAATAATATTTACAAAATGAAAAGGCAATTTCATTATTACATAGTTAATTTTGTACAATAATACAATATCATTTACAAACAGTGACGCTATGGGACACAATGTCTAACAGAGATAGGATCTGTCAGTTCTGTGTACAGAGCATATGTAGTTCATATATGATTAGTGAATAGATAAAAAAAACCATGGGCATTGTGTACACTTTAAAAGTAAGTTCTAAGTGTTCTTTTAGAGATTGCTAATAGAGACGTCGATGGGATTGTCCCTATAGACATTTGACGTTTACATCTATATCTTTGGGATATATCTGGATACCTGTGCGGAGGAATTAAACATATTCCATGACCTCTACCTGTATGATTCAGCGAGTTTATATGTGGTCATCATAATTTACGGGTGGGTAAATTATTGACACAAAATTGAATTTCGTGACGGATATGCCTGAATCTAGAGAGTCTCACTAGTGATATACTCGTAGAGCGCTAGGGAAACTATTATGAATAATACTGATTATTTATTAGTCGTTAAAGGTTTAACGAAAAATACATGCTTTGGGACCTATTGGTCATTTCCTAATTAATGTGTATTTTATATTTAATGATAGATTTTATTAAATACAAATTAATTAAATGTCAAATTGTGAAATGACATATATCATAAATATATATGTATTTGGATATTTAAAGTAAATATAATACATATATTTAAAATATTTATTTTAAATAATTATTAATTATTTAATTGTTAAATAATTAAAGTAATTAAAAATATAAATATCTTTAGTTATGATATTTTTAGAGATGACTTTAGTTGCCTTATTTGACTTGTTATAAATCATTAAATGAAGTAAAGATCAAACATTAGTGTTTAATGAATTAATTGAAAAAAAAAATTATCTAGATATTATTATATGCTCACAAATTTCGGCCAAGGGCAATTTGGGAGAGTATATATTGTTAACAAGTTACTAAAAAAAAACAAAAAGAGTTGATAGCAAAGTTGAAGAACAAAATAAAAAACTTGGAAAATATTTGGATTCTGTAAGTTTTTCTTTAAATATTCAACTAAGAAAATATTTTTATCATGCTTAGCTTTAACATTTGTTGCTAGGATGTTGTCTCTACACACTTAGCTTGTGTTTAAATGGTTGGAAACTTGTTTGAAGGATGTTTGCATGTATATGGATTAAAGTGAGCTTATAATTTATTATTAAGCTCTCTTTTGATTATTTGATAATGAAGTTGCCATTCTAGAGTTGCTAAGCCAATCATTGATGACCTAGAATTATTCTTGAGTTGTTTAATGGTTGTGAGACTTGTTTGGAGTGGTAAAGATTGAATTAAAGTGTTGGATTTAAGTGTAAAATTAGGGTTCTTAAACCTTTTCAAATTTGGGGATTTTCATATATGTGATGTATTATGGTGTGTATATGATGCATATTAATTTTTGGGTTGATTGGATTTGATATTGACATGTTTTGAACAAAAATGGACCAAATTGCAAAAACTGAAAATTAAGGGTTGTTCGGCAATTTGAAAAAAAAAATTTGCGGATTTTGTTGAAATTTGTTTTTGATGTGTTGGACATGTTGGAAATCATTGTAGAATTGATTTAGAATCATCCAAAATTGTATTTGGAAAATTGAGGACTAAAATGAACAAAATGTCAAGTTTATGGGTCAAACGGTAATTTTCAAGAAATATGATTTCTTGGTTAAAATTTAAGTTTTTAAGTATTGGGTAATTAAATAAATGAGTTTATTTAATTGATCCAAGAAAAATTATTGAAATCGAAAAATTTTGATTTTCCGCGTTCCGCTGCGTTACCAGATATTCCCCAAAAAACCCCTACAAAATGGTATCAGAGCGAGTCTGATTCTGGACAGCCGATAAGATTATGCATTTAAATTTAATGTTTAATTTAATCTTTACTTTATGCATGCATGTGTTTATTTAATTTGATTAAATAAAGTAAAAGCATTTTTTTTGCGGAAAATCCCTAATTAATAAGATCTTATGTTAATTAAGTATTTGATGCTTGTTACATGGTCCGTCTTGTCAATACAGTTTATGGATATCTTTTCTATGACTACATCCGAGAAAGTGCCAAACCTGTGAGGGTGTAGCCAATAAAAATTTATTTATGTCGGATGTATATCTGATACTAGATAAATTCAAGCGAAAGTAGAATCCTGAACGTGCCAAAGCAATCAGGGTTACGTAAGTAGCTTGAGTTTATCATTGATGAGTTTAACCTTGGTACGCCTCATTGTGAATGTGTCAAAGCTGTCACAACGAGAAACGACCAGGACCGGAAACCTAGGAGTCACTATTGAGTGATTGACAATGAGTTGTCTACCTGATAAATATACATAGGCGAGAACGTGTCAAAGCTATGAGCTGAAATATATATGGATCCACCTTTCACTATTTGTATTTAATTTAATGATTAAATCTTTGTATTCTGTTTGGGGATTACAATATTGCATGATTTAGTGGGAGGAGCATTTTTAAATTAAAAATCCATGATCTAGTTAATGATTACGATATTATTGGAAAATGTCTGCAGCCCCTTGCTGTGTATGAAGACGCAACACCGGAGGAACTATAAATTGTCCAAGCTTGGAAGGATGATGATTTAAAAGTTAAATCATACATCTTAAGTTCACTGGCATCAGAACTCAAGAGGCAATACTATGGCATGTCAGATGCGTATAATATGATGATGCGATTGAGAGAATCATATATGAACCAAGAATAAATTGTTGTTCATAAAGTTGCGATGAAAATGTTCCATACGCAACTGGACGGGGGGGAAAGTTGTGAGCTCGCTTCGGTAAAGGAAGGTAATTTTTTTTTTGTCCGATTTGAATTTAATCCAACTAATTCCACAATCGACATCTAATTAACTTCCCGAATGATTTCATACACATTCAATGTTCATAAAATCAAAAAATCCAAGACATTAAAGGGCATACACATTCGGCCAACACAAGCAATTTGGGGATTTATGTTCAATTCAAAATTCAATCTAATTGACTTCAAATTAACATCATCCAACATCATTACAACCCATCCAATGAATCAAAATGAAAAAAATTCCAAATTTCCAAACATGCTTGAAGATTCGGCCAAAGTGATAATTTTTGGGGAAAATAATTCCAAATCATTTTTCAACAAATTGGTCCAACCAAAATGAAATTAAACATGTTATAAGCATACTTAAACAATCAATTTATTCAAATCATGCTCAACAAACATTTACCCAAATTTTAAGCCCTAAAATTTCATGCTTGAAGCTATAGCTCTTGATGCCATTGAAGGTTGTAATCTAGGTCCCAAGATCAAACAAGACATGAAAAGAATGCATGAATACACCAACGAAGATAGCAGAATACTTACATTGGTTGGTTGAGTCGATTTGAAGACGAATGAAGGCCAAAAGCCCACTGCCTTGCTCACGCCACTGTGCAGATTTGCTCACTGCCAAGGACGCCCACTGCATGCAGTCCACTCCCTTCCATTTCCAGATTTGAGCTGAGAAAACGCAGCTCCTAGCTTCGTCGGATGGATCCCGGCTCATGGTCGAACCTCCCTACCACCTTCGCAAGACTTGTAAGTGTGCTAGCACTTGATTTCTCACCATGAAAAACCACTTTTGGCTTCCCTTTGTTCACGCCATTTCTGGTTCCAAACCAGTGAAGAAAACAGGCTGTTATGCGTGAGGAGAAGAGAGAAAATGAAGAGATGAAATTGTGTATTGGTTATTACAAAAGTTGTAAATCATTTGTTTTTATATTTTCAAAAAATATTAAATGATTTACCAATTAATTTTAACTTTCAAAAAGTCAAATAAATTGAATGTAATAAGCTTGAGTGTTCCACACTCCAATATCAATGTCCATCAAGTTAAATCAACTTTAATAAAGTGACATGTTGAGTGTCTTTCACTCAATCCATTAATCAAATCAATCAATCACTCAAAGTGACTTTTGATTTGACGCTTGATGTGACGATTGATTTGACGCTTGATGTGACTTGCGTCGCCGCACTCGAATTCGAAATACGAATGCGCTCGCAATCACACTCGGGCTCGGGTTCGTTAATTCCAAATTAACGATTTTTCCGTCGCATCGTAATTAAATGATTACGCCTAGCGAATTCACTATTCACATCGCTAATGAATTAATTCTAAATTAATTCGTTCACCCGAATTAAAATCTAATTTTAATTTCGCGTCGAAATCGAATTTCATTTAATATATCGAATATATATTAATTTACCGATTAATTCCAAATTAATCGTTATCTCTCTCTAGACGATATTTTATCCTAGATAAAATATCTCTGTAATTAATCCTAGATTAATTTTCTCTCTTCTATATAATCCCAGATTATTCAAGAGTGCGAGTTGTGCGTCATCGGTGGATTATCGGGAAGCACCCATGAGATCCCCGGATAAGTTGACAGTAAATACGGTCGTCGGAGTATCCGAATCACGTACGTACCAAGTACTACGTTCTACCGATTTACGAGACAAGGTCGACTCCTAGCAAAACACCAAGTCTTCCAATTCTCCGGACATATCCATTTAAGAATATCAAAGATCTGTATCAAGCGTAGTATACAAATGTATTGTGAATATCGGTCCAGTATCAGATAGTCACGTGCTAGGGCTGGGGCTGGATAAGTGTCTGCCCCGTCCGAAGCACATATCGGATGTCTGGTAACATAGTCTCTATAATCGGATATTCATGACCTGGTCACAATATCTCAATTGGTTGCGCAACACTCAAGAGCACTAGTATCGTATCCTGCGTGACATCATCTCCAAATGACTGAAGTGATACTTCCGTTTTGACATCACACCAATACACTACGACTCTCTGATAAACCCAGAAGTGGTGTACGCAGAACCGGTTAAAGCCTGTACCACCAAGACCAAAGTTTATCGATTATCGTAAGTATTAGCGATGTAAGTCTCAGGTTAAGACTATACACACCTACCTTGATTTCGGCCTCCCATAGACACATAGTCATAATACCAATGGGATTCCGATGGGTCTATCCAGAGCGAAGCTGTTTCCCGTACCATCGGTGAAACACGACCTCCTATCGCACTTGCATAAGTATCCAATACTTATATATATGAGAACTATGTCGTTGTGCCCTCACAACGCACACACGTGCAATACTAGCCTATTCCGCATTATCGATGTCCAGTCTCGACAATACTACGGCTAGGGATATTTAATGATTAATCCTTCGGGGACTGATACTGTCTCATATCATTCTCAGTCCAGGAACTAATCATAGGGACCTCTCTTCATTTATATATATATTTATGGTGATCTAATCACAAATGATGAGAGTGCAATTTCCTTGTCACATAGTTAATTTGTTACAACAACACAATGATCTGTGCAAATAGTGACGTTATGGGTCATTTTGTCCAATAGTTGATCCAATGGTTCTCTCCAAGATTCTTTTGATCTCCCTGTTTGAAACTTCAACCTATCCATTTGATTGCGGATGGTAGGCTGTGGCAACTTTATTAGTAACTCCATATTTGGATAGGAGTGCATCAAAGTATATGTTGCAGAAATTTATGCCAGCATCACTGATAATCGATTGAGGTGTTCCGAAGCGACTCAAAATATTCTTTTTAAGGAATTTTATTACCACTTTTGAATCATTTGACGGCAGTGTTATTACTTCAACCCATTTGGAGACATAGTCTACTGCAACTAGTATGTACATGTTTCAAAATGATGGAACAAAGGGTCCCATAAAATCAATCCCCCTACTTCAAATATCTCAACTTCCAGAATGTTTTGCAGATGTCCTTCATTTCTCCTTGAAATATTTCCCGTTCTCTGGCACTTGTCACATTGAAGAGCAAATAAGTAAGTATATTTAAACAGAGTGGGCCAGAACAAACTTGATTGAAGGAATTTTACTGCAGTTTTATTCCCACTGAAGTGTCCTCCGTATGGTGATGAATGACAATGCTGCAAAATACTATTGACCTCCTAATGTGGAACACAACGTCTTAGTAATTGATCAGCATAGTTTTTGAACAGGTACGACTCATCCCGGACATAATGCTTGACTTCTTTGAAGAATTTATTATGTTGCTGAGTTGTCTATTCCAACGGCCATTTTCCCGATACTATATAGCTGACATAGTCAGCATAACAAGGGACATCATGCTGTTTAATGGAAAACAGATGTTCATCTGGAAAAGTTTCTTTGATTGTCAGTTCTTTGCCAGCTGTTTCTCCATTTTCGAGTCTTGATAAGTGATCTGCCACTTAGTTTTCTGTCCCTTTCCTGTCTCGGATCTCTATGTCAAATTCTTATAGTAGAAGTATCCAACGGATCAATCTGGGTTTGGCATCTTTCTTCGCGATCAAGTATTTGATTGTTGAATGATCTGTGAAGACCAACACTTTGGGACCCAGCAGATAAATACATAATTTATCAAAAGCGAACACAACCGCAAGCAACTCCTTTCAGTTGTTGTGTAGTTCAGTTGAGCTTCATTCAGAGTTCTGCTGGAGTAGTAAATTGTATGGAAAATCTTTGCTTTGCGTTGTCCCAAAACTGCACCTACAGTAAAATCACTAGCATCGCACATTACCTCGAATGGAAGGGTCCAGTCTGGTGCTACTATGATGGGAGCATAGACCAGCTTCTGTTTTAAGATCTCAAAAGCTTCGTGGTATTATTTGGTGAAGTTGAAAGGCATATCTTTCTCCAGAAGGTTGCACAGAGGTTTAACAATCTTTGAAAAGTATTTGATAAATCTCCTATAAAAGCATTCATACCCAAGAAAACTCTGAATCCATTTGACAGATGTTGGTGGAGGTAATTTTTCCATTGTCTCAATCTTTGCATTATCTACCTCGATTCCCTTTTGTGAGATTCGATGTCCAATGACAATGCCTTCTTGCACCATGGAGTGACATTTCTCCCAGTTGAGTACTAGTTTGGTATCTTCGCACCTTTGTAACACTAGTTCCAGATTTTGCAAGCAGCGGTCGAAAGAATCTCCAAACACAGAGAATGTTGGGTTCTCCTAGAACATGCCAAAGATCTATTAAGCATAAAATTATGTGAATTAACAAAGTAAGTTGCAGAAATATAATCACTTTGATCGGCTAAGGGATGTATAGAATACAAAAATTTGCTTCTTGGTGTAGTGCTCCAAGCTCCTCTTTGTATAAATGGTTTAGCTCCAAGCTTGAAATTTGAATTTCAAACTCAAGGGGATAGTTTCCCTATCACCTTTGTAGACTCCATTGATGTACTAACATGCTTGATTTTGAATAAAAAATCATCAAACATGAACCCTAGGTTCACGCCACTTTGAGAGTGAGAGATGAGAGAGTTTTGGTCAAGGCCTTAAGGAGAGAGAGAGTAATGTGTGTTGTGTAATTGATTTCAAAATCAATAATGCCATATACCAAATCCAAGTTGGTATTTGTCATTCAAACATAAGATAATGCTTGTGTGTTTTACAAGCAATCAACCACTAACAACTTCCATCAAGCTAAAGTGACAAAGTTGACTAGTGATGTGACTTGTGGGCCCCACTTTAAATTCAAAATTCGAGTGGGCCCGCTAATCACATATCGGGCTCGGGTTCGTTAATTCTGAATAACGAATTTTCCATTGCGACTTAATTAAATCAAATTTAATTAAATAATAATGCCTCGCAAAATTATTACGAAAGTGTCTTACGAATTAATTCTAATTAATTTGTTCGTTCGAATTAAAATCCAATTTTAATTCCGCCATGAAATCTAATTTAATTTAATATATCGAATATATTATTTTAATCGATTAATTCCAAATTAATCGTTCTCTCTCTTCTTATCGAATTTTATCACAGGTAAATTATTCCCGTAATTAATCCCAGATTAAATTTCTCTCTCTCATAATTAATCAAAAATTAATTATGTTCATGTCATACATCATCGGTGAATCTTCGGGAAGCGACCCATGAGATCTATTGATATGTTGGCAGTAAATCCGATCGTCGGACTATCAGAACATGTGCGTACCTCGTACCATGTTCTTACCGATTTACAAGACATGGTTGGCTTCTATCAAAGCGTCATGCCTACCTAATTCTCCTTTGTCACATAGTTAATTTGTACAACAAAACCATGTTCTGTACAAATAGTGATGTTATGGGTCATAATTGTCCAAAAATCTCCCACGTGGCCTATAGCTAATCACTCAAGTATCCTACACCTGAACTATGTACGGGTCGCTCAAACTTCTGCTGAGAAACAGCTTTCATCAGCGGATTGCAATGTTATCATCTGATGCATTTTATTCAATCATCACATCGCCACAATGTATGATCTGACGAATCAGATGAAATAGTCGAAGTATATACTTGGATCGTTGATGAGACCACGATTCCTTAGCCTGTGCTGTAGCCCAGCTCAGCTGCTAACAGAACTACACCTAATCCAATTAGGATTATATAGATCCAAAATGCTTCTTTTGATGTCTCAGCTGCAGCAATGTTCCACTTTTATTTTTTTTATTCGGCAACAATATCTTTCTTGGAAGATTTCCAGCTCACTGTTCCGTTATTCAAACTAAATATGTAACATTATTGTGACTTAAAGTCGTCTTTTCGGTTTGGAAACTTGCAGCGGTGAACCTAGTCACCTCAAGTTCTCATTTCCCAAAATTCGCAGAAAGCATCCTTAGTTCGTCCAAAATACTCAAGGATGTTCTTTACATCAATCCAGTGACCATCACCTGGATTGGCCTTATAACGTCTACATATGCTCAAAGCATATGAGACATCAGGTCACATACATTTAAAAAACGTACGAGCTTTAGGAGGGTTATCAGCAGTTCTCTAGATCTATCCCAGTAGATCTTTATTCCTAGAATAAAGCCTGCTTCTCCCAGGTATTCCATGGAGAATTTTAATGAAAGCCAAGCGTTCATCGATTATAATATGGGAATGTTACTGCAAAGAAGCAATACATCATCAACTTATAGGACATTCATTGTCAGTGCGCTCCCACTAACCTTCTTATATACACAAGAATCATATTCGTTTTGAATTCAATCATATACCATTATGATTACATCAAAACGCTGGTTCCAAGAACGTAATGCTTGCTTCTATCCTTAACTAGATCGATTTAACTTGCAAACCTTGTTTGCATGTTTTGGCACGACAAAACCGTCAAGATGTTGTAAACATCCTCCAAAAGGTTTCCGTTAAGGAAAACGATTTTTGACGTTCAGCTGTCATATTGCATAAACGAAATATGCAACACTTGCAAGCATTATCCGAATGGATATAATCATGGCAATAGGTGAAAAAATTTCATCGTTGACGATACCCGTTCTGTACAAGCCTAGCTGTGTACATTTGTATGTTGCCATCCATGTATGTCTTCCTTGAAGACTCATTTAGTACCAATAGGCACAATGCCTTCTGGTACATCAACCAGTGTCCAAACTTATTTGGTATTCATGGAATCCATTTCGGACTTCATGGCACTTTCCCCTAAAAGGAGTCGATATCTTGTATCACTTCCTCATACATAGCATGTTCATCTTCCTAAATAAGATTGATATCTACATGAGGTGAGATCAGAAACCCATACCTCTCAGGTTGTTTTCTGACTCTCTCCGACCTATGATGTTCTTGTTTATTCGAAAATTATTGGTACAGTTTCATCCCTAATGAATTGTTGATGTTCCGTGAGGACTCGGTGCCTGGAACAGTATTACTCCGATTTTCATCGAGTTTTACTTTCCTCCCACTTTTCACTACATATAGGAATTCCTCTTAGGAAAACTGCATGGAGAGGAACAATTACATTGTTCTTTTGTGAGTTGTATAAGTACTATACTTTGGTTTCCCTAGGACAACCTATAAATAGGCACTTATCTGATTTGGGTTCTAGTTTAGTACCATCAAAACATTTAGCGTATGCCCAACATTCCCAAATCTCCAGGAATGTGAAACCCAGTTTCTTTCCTGTTCATATCTAATATGGAGTCTGTCTAACAGATTTTCATGGAACCTTATTCAAAATAAGTATTGCATTATTCAATGCATATCCCTAAAAGGAAATTGGTAGCTCAGAGCGACTCATCATTAACCTTACTATGTAGAACAAAGTTCAGTTTCTCCGTATGGACACACCACTCGATTGAGGTGTTCTTGGAGGAGTCCACTGTGAAAGAATACTATACTCTTTCAGATAATCAAGAAACGTATTGCTTAAGTACTTTCCACTATGGTCCAACAATATGTTTTAATACTTTTACTAGTCTGTTTTTCTATTTCGTGTCGAAACTCTTTGAATTACTCAAAAGTTCCTGACTTGTGTTTCATAAGATACACATAACTGTAACACGATGCCACATCTGTAAAGGTTACGAAGTATTTATATCCACCTCTAGCCTAGCTAGATTTGGGCCTACTTACGTCACTATGAATGAGGGCTAACAGATCGGTGGCATTTGTACTTTTACCAAGTAAAAGGTGTTTTAAGCACTTTGCCTAATATACTAGATTCGTAGACATCATTTTAATTAGAATCAAATCCGTCATAGTATCCACTCTTCGAAAGTGTGGATGTACGAGTCTTGTTAACGTGTCCCAGACAACAATGCCACAAATAAGTCTCATCTGATTAATTCAGTTTGAGCCATTTGTTTGTCATGTTATATGTTTGAGATTTGTTTATATTCAAAATATAAGTACTAATATTCACATCTAATGTGTATATCTCAAAATCATCTTTATAAACAAAACACCTAGTGTTCTGTAACATAAAGGTATACCCGCAATGAGTTAAACTAGATATAGAGATAATGTTTCTAGTCAAACTAGGTACATTATAACACTTTCCTAATTTAAGTACATGCCCAAAGGGCAGTTCTAAAACTTAGGTTCCCACAGCCAAAATAGCGACTCTCGTCCCATTTCTGACTCATAGGTCGATCTCATCTGTAGCCAGTCTCCTGCTATTCAGCAGATCTCACACATTAGTACATATGTATGTACCACATCCAGTATCAAAATCCAATTTTAAAACTGGTAGTGGACACATTTATTACAATAACAAACATTCCTGAAGTCAGAGACTTGTTTGCCTTCACTTCCTTCATTTATGCCTTGTCCATATGGGAATCACGCTTCCAGTGACCCCGTTTGCCACAGTTTAGGCAGATATATTGGGATATGTCCTTTGTCTTCCTAGAAGACTGTGACGATTTTGCCTTTACCTTTTTTCACACCCCTAGAAGCCTTCGAGCATGCCTAGGCCTTCTGAGATGTCGAAGTAATATGCGCCTTGTGCTTTTTGCCCTTTTAGAAGCTCTGTCTCTGCTTCCTTGAGCATAGCCAATAACTCTCCAAGAGTTTTCTCTTAGTTCAAGATGAACCCGCCCCAGCTTTCGGACAGACACTATAAGATCAAATCTATGGAAGTCTCGACCTCGTAGGTAATGCCCAGCTAACCTAGCTGTTTGATGTCAGCAATCACCTGCGACACATAGTGCTCGATAGATGTACCCTATAACATACGCGAGCGTAACAGCTTCTTTTGTACTTTTAAGATCTAAGGTTAGATCTATAAAGATGCTTTAATTTCATCATCATTGTATAAGGATCTAATCTTTAGTTCTGACGATGAAATTTAGGAGTCTTTGCGGCAAGCATAACGGATTGAGCACTAAAGTTATCATCACGATGAGTCTTCCAAAGCTCATGCTCTACTATTTGCTCAACTCCGGGCTTAGGCCTAAGAGGTCGCTCTATCAAATAGAGTAACTTCTAAACTCACAGGACTATCCTGAAATTCATTTCCAAATTTGAAAATTAAAGCCGTAAAAGACATTTTTCAACTAGGATTATGTCCTTTGACGCTAATCTTTCCAGTTATTATGATTGCTATAGTCCAAATATCCAATCAACGAGTTCAGGTACAATCAGATGTAATGATTACTATAGTCTAACTTTATAACCAACTATAACTGATCGGTTAAATTCAAATATTTTGATTACTATAATCCAATTATATAATCAACTATAAATTAAGTAGTTTGAATACAGTCCAACTATTTAATTAAAACAACAATTGAATATTAGTCCAACTAATATATATATATATATATAATTATTAATGATGAAAAATGAAATGAGCGCGTATTGGCAAGTTATTGAACAAAATTGCAAATTTAATACTTGCCTCCCATTATTTTTCGGCGAGCCTCTAACCCTCTGTGGAGTACTCAGGAAACCTAGTTTCCTAGTGGGCTAGGATCCCGTTAAATAACACACAACCTTGACTTTGGCAAACAAGTTGTATGAAACATAACTAGGTAGATCTCTCAGATCAATTGGATCTCATCCAATTCCTAGATCCAGTAGGTGGACCTCCAAGTCTGAAAAATATATCCAATATATGCCAATATATCCGATATATTCCCTAACATTTTTCCTCTGAATAAAGTAAGTCTTGGCTTTGGCTCAACAAGCTTAATGAAACCAGTTAAGCGTGACCCATTGACAGTGGGAAAGCTTCGTAATCGAGGCCGATGAACAAGAAGTAACCTTGACTTTGACCAACAAATCACAACTTGCCCAAGACGTACGATATGGAACAAAGCTTTCATGATTCAAACACATCTGCGATGGACAAAGGTCTTGAATTTGGCCAACAAACCAATGCCAATCTTGGATCATGAGAGAGAATCACTCAATGGAAGGAAAAATGCTTCATATAAAATGAGGGATTTTGTCGTGATTTGGCAACCAATTTATTATCTTAATTAGGTCTCATCATACACCCTTAAACATGAATTATAAAAGCATAATAAGGCGCGAATAAAATAATAATGATTTACTGATGGATATTTAACAAATTGTTCCTAGAACAAATCTCTCCATTTCCTCTCCCCGGCTAGCACAATTCTAACTTCTACCCAATTACATAATACAATAAAGAAAGCTCATTAACATTGAGGGGAATTGGTGAGAAGAGAATTACAAAGAGTCAAGAGATAAGGGCTGGACACGCAGGTCCAATTTAATAAATTCTAAATTTATTACAACAATTTCAAAAATTGCCCTCACCCATCTAATATCCATTCGATATATATTATTCATACAAAACATCCATGTATTCACACAAAGCATGTTATTAAATCAATCTAATCCAATTAATTAATCATTGAATTATGTGATAATCCAATGTTCAAACAACGATTTGATTTGCGAGAGTCCAACTCGTTTAAGAATAAGTACTCAAAGTACGTATTCTTGAATTATATCGGATTATAATTTTAAATCCAATTTAATTTGTATTCAATACTAATTCATAGTTAATTCGAAATTAAATAATTACATTTTATTAATGTACCTTTACGACTTAGATTCTAAATCTAATATTAATGGGTCTCAAAGGCCCAATTAACATCCAATGTCAATTTAATTAAAGTACAATGAGCTTTTAATTAATTCATAAGGCATGGACTTTGGCAACCAAAGCCCAATAAGGAATCACCATTTGCCATAAAATTAATTTTGGTCCATTAGGCCCAATTAATTATTTAAAGGCCCATTTATTATATTTGGACTTAACGGAACAGTTTTAGGCCCAATTTGGATCCAATCCAATTTTCCTAAACCAACTTGGCCCAACCAAGCCCATTAGGCCCAAATATAACAATTTTAGCCAAATTCGAAATTAAAGCCTAATTAATTAAATTCCAATTTTCCAAATATCACAATTTATTTAATTAAAGTGTATAGCCATAATTAATTAGTTAAATTAACATTTCCAAACCAACAATTTAATTAATTATTCATGCTTTATCATATTCAATACATGTCCAACACAATTGAAGCAAAATCAAGTCATAATCATGCTCTTAAGCTCACAGTAATTTGGGCATTTCATATCTGATTTTGATTTCAATCCAATCAAATCACAAATCAATATATCTCATGCATTTTAAACACATCCAATGGTCTAAAAAACAAAAAACACCATGAGCTTCTATGCTCATTATATTCGGCCATGCTAAAGTAATTAGGGAAAAATTATCTAATCAATTTTATCCAAATTAATCATTCATTACTCTAAGTTATCATAATCCAAACATAACGAAACAATCAATTTGATGAAATCATGCTCCAAGCAAAAATAGCCAAATTCAAGTTTATGAACCCTAATTGATTTCATGCTAAATTTGTCTTTGATACCATTGTTGGGTTCTCCTAGAACATGCCAAGGATCTATTAAGCATAAAATTGTCTGAATTAACAAAGTAAGTTGCGGAAATATACTCACTTTGATCGGCTAAGGAATGTATAGAATACAAAAATTTGCTCCTTGGTGTAGTGCTCCAAGCTTCTCTTTGTATGAAAGGTTTAGCTCCAAGCTTGAACATTAAATTCCAAACTCAAGGGGATAGTTTCCCTATCACCTTTGTAGACTCCATTGATGTGCTAGCATGCTTGATTTTGAATCAAAATCATCAAACATGAAATAATAATGCTTGTGTGTTTTTCAAGGCCTTAGGGAGAAAGAGAGTAATGTGTGTTGTGTAATTGATTTCAAAATCAATAATGCCATATACCAAATCCAAGTTGATATTAGTCAATCACACATAAAATAATGCTTGTGTGTTTTACAAGCAATCAACCACTAACAACTTCCATCAAGCTAAAGTGACAAATTTGATTAGTTATGTGACTTGTGGGCCCCACTTTAAATTCAAAATTTGAGTGGGCCCGCTAATCACATATCGGCCTCGGGTTTATTAATTCTGAATTAACAAATTTTCCGTTGCGACTTAATTAAATCAAATTTATTAAATAATAATGCCTCGCAAAAATTATTACGAAAATTGCCTACGAATTAATTCTAGATTAATTCGTTCGCCCGAATTAAAATCCAATTTTAATTCCGCTATGAAATCTAATTTCATTTAATATATCAATATATAATTTTAATCTATTAATTCCCAATTAATCGTTCTCTCTCTTCTAATCAAATTTTATCCCAGATAAATTCATGCCGTAATTAATCCGAGATAAATTTTCTCTCTCTCATAATTAATCCCAGATTAATTCTATTCGAGTCATACATCATCGGTGAATCTTCGGGAAGCGACCCATGAGATACCTGGATGTGTTGGCAGTAAATCTGATCATCGGACTATTCGAACACGTGCGTACCTCGTACCACGTTCTTACCGATTTACAAGACATAGTTTGCTTCTAGCAAAGTGTCGTGCCTACCCAATTCTCCAGAAATATTCTTTTAAGGAATATATAATCTTTGTCAGACGTAGTATACAGATGTCACATGCTAGGCCTGGGGCTAGAATTGTATATGCCCCGTACGAAGCATATATCGGATCTCTAGTAACTAGTCTCTATAATCGGATAATCATGTGTTGGACAATTATGACCCATATCATCACTATTTGTACAGATCATCGTGTTGTTGTACAAATTAACTATGTGACAAAGGAGACTGCACTCTTATCCTTTGTGATTAGATCACCAAGATGTATAAATGATAGTAGGTCCCTATGATTTGTTCCTGGATTGAGATGATATGAGACAATATCAATCCACGAAGGATAAATCATTAAATTTCCCTAGTAAGAGTATTATCGAGATTGGACATCGATAATGCGTAAAAGACTAGTATTAAACTTGTGCGCGTTGTGAGGGCATAACGACATAGTTCTCATATATTTGGGTATATGATACTCATGCCAGTGTAATAGGAGGTTGTGTTTTACCGATGGTACGGGAAACAGCTTCGCTCTGGATAGACCCCTTCGGAATTCCATTGGTAGTATAACTATGTGTCTATGGAAGTCTGAATCAGGGTAGGTGTATTTGGTCTTAACCTGAGACTTGCACCGCTAATACTTGTGACAATCAATATGCTTTGGTTTTGGTCATCCAGGACTTTAACCGGTTCTGTGTACGCCTCTTCTGGGTATATTAAAAATCGTAGTGTATTGGGTGTGATGTCAAAAGGGAAGTATCACTTCAGTTATAGTGGAGATGATGATCACGTAGGATACGTAACTTGTTCTCTTATATGCTGCAGCTATCGGGATATTATGACTAGGTTATGTATATCTGATTATATAGACTAGTTACCAGAGATCCGATATATGCTTCGTACGGGGTAGACACAATTCCAGTCCCAGGCCTAGCACGTGACATCCGATACTGGATAGATATACGCAATACTATATATACTACGCCTGATATAGATCACTATATTCCTGTAAGGATATTTCTGGAGAATTGGGTAGCCATGGCGCTTTGCTAGAAGCCAACCTTGTCTTGTAAATTGGTACAAACGTAGTACGAGGTACTTACGTGTTTGGATAGTCCGACCACCGAATTTACTGCCAACATATCCGAGGATCTCATGGGTCGCTTCCCAAAGATTCACCGATGACGTATGACTCACACTTTATTAATATAGGATTAATTGGATGAGAGAGAAAATTAATTTGGGATTAATTGCGGAGATATTTTATCTGGGATAAAATATCATT
Source organism: Zanthoxylum bungeanum (assembly GCA_019454045.1). Lineage (NCBI taxonomy): Eukaryota > Viridiplantae > Streptophyta > Magnoliopsida > Sapindales > Rutaceae > Zanthoxylum > Zanthoxylum bungeanum. Next base: position 18,061 of record SKCR01002666.1, read on the forward strand.
TAAAGTGAGAGAACGATTAATTTGGAATTAATCAATTGAATAATATATTCGATATATTATATGAAATTGGATTTCAACGCGGAATTGAAATTTGATTTTAATTCGGGCGAACGAGTTAATTTAGAATTAATTTGTTAGCGATGTGAATAGTGATTTCGCTAGGCATAATCATTTAATTACGTCACAATAGAAAATTCGTTAATTTGGAATTAGCGAACCCGAGCCCGGGATTGTTTGGGAGCGCATTCATATTTTGAATTCGAGTGCGGCACGTAAATCAAATCAAGCATCAAATCGCTAGTCACATCAAGCGTCAAATCATTAGTCACTTTGATGATGTGACAACTTGTCACTTGATTGATTGATTAATGTAAATAGTGATGTGAGTGGTTGGAAAGATTTTTGAAAGTTTGATTGACATTTAATATATTTTAAATGTTTTGGTATTTGTTTTGATTTTTTGAAATCAATTAATTGATTTTGGAAAATTAGAAAAGGTGTATTAGATACACACTTTTACTACCAACACAAATAACTCTCTCCACTCTCTTCTCTTCTCTCTTGTCACGCCCAAGGGGCTGCTGTCTTCTCTTCTGTTTTCTGCCCACAATGCCGAGAATGGAAGGGAACAAAGAGTAATTTTTGTGGCAAAAATAAAGGTGCTAGCACACATAGGAGACATACAAAGGTGATAGGAAAACCCACTTCTGAGCTTGGGATCATTTAACAAAGCTTGGAGCTTGATGATGCACCCTTCCATGGCCGAATTTGAGGGCTGTAAGGAAGCCCACTGCCGAGACATTGGAGGAGCTTCAAAGGGCTTAAAAAGTTTTTGTTGTCCACCGCATCGCTCAACGCTCAATGTAAGTATTCTGCATCTTCGTTGATTGTATTCACATGTGTTTTTATGCTTCATTATTTGATCCTTGGGACTGTAGAACTCCACAAATGGTATCAGAGCGGAGTAAAAGCATGAAATTTGATTTAGGGCTTAAAATTGGGTAAATTGATTTTTAGAATGATTTAATTAAATTTGATGATTGAGTATGCTTAAATCATGTTGAATTGAAGATTGATTCGATCAATTTCAAGAAATTGTGTTTGGAACATTTTCCCCCAAAATGGAAGGCTTGGCCGAATCGTTCATGAACCCTAAATGTCTTGGTGATTTTTTACTTTAATCATTGGATGAGCTGTAATCATGTTGGGTATGTTGATTTAATGTCGATTGTGGATTTAATTGGATTGAAACCGAATCGGACACAAATAACCCCTAATTGTCGATGTTGGAGTTCTACGGTCCCGAGGATTGAATAATCAAGCATAAAACATTCATGCGAATATATCACGGAGTTGCGGAATACTCACAATGATCGGTTGAGTCGATGCGGTGATGAGCAAAAATCATTTTCTGCCTTCCTCCAAGTCACAACAGTGGCAGAATTTCAGTCCTCAATTTTCGGCTTCAATATTCCTCCAAGCACCAAGCTTTGGTTGATGGTGATTCCAAGCTCATGAAGTGAGTTCCCTATCACCTTAGGATGGCTCATATGTGTGCTAGCACTCAAGAAATTTGCCACAAATTTCCTTTGCTTCCCTTTGTGTTTCACGGTCAAACCAGTGAAAGAAAAGAAGAAGAAATGGCCTGTTGGCCGAGAGTGAGAGAGGAGAAGAGCAATTTTGGCTCCCTAAACCGTGTGTCTTAGAGAGAGAGAGATGGAAGTGTGTTTCTGTATTTCATTTTGTCTATCTAATACACAATAATCAATTACCAAAAAATAAATAATTGATTTATCAAATACAAAAAGACAAGGCAATTAAATCCAACTACTTCCATAAACTATTCACATCACTCAAGTCAATCAAGTGACAAATTGTCACATCACTCAAAGTGACTAATGATTTGATACTTGATGTAACTAGGGATTTGACGCTTGATGTGACTTGAGTGCCGCACTCGAATTCGAAATGGGAATGCACTCGAAAACAATCACGGGCTCGGGTTCGCTAATTCTAAATTAATAAATTTTCTGTTGCGACGCAATTAAATGATTATGCGTAACGAAATCACTATTCACATCGCTAACGAATTAATTCTAAATTAACTCGTTTGCCCGAATTAAAATCCAATTTCAATTCTGCGTCGAAATCCAATTTTGTATAATATATCGAATATATTATTTTATCGAATTATTCCAAATTAATCGTTATCTCTCTTTAATGATATTTTATCCCAGATAAAATATCTTAGTAATTAATCCCAGATTGATTTTCTCTCTCATCTAATTAATCCCAGATTAATTAAAGTGCGAGTCATACGTCATCGGTGAATCTTCGGGAAGCGACCAATGAGATCCCAAAATATGTTGGCAGTAAATTCGGTCGTCGGACTATCCGAATACGTAAGTACCTAGTACTACGTTTATACCAATTTACAAGACAAGGTTGGCTTCTAGCAAAGCGCCATGCCTACCCAATTCTACAGAAATATCCTTACAGGAATATATTTATCTATATCAAGCATAGTATACGTAGTATTGCGTATTTCGATCCAGTATCAGATGATCACATGCAAGGCTATGATCACATGCAAGGCATGTGGCTGGTACAGTGTCTGCCCCGTACGAAGCATATATCGGATCACTAGCAACTAGTCTCTTTATTATCGGATAATCATGACCAAGTCATATTATCCCGATATTTACAACCCTTAGAGAACCAGTTCTGTATCCATGTGCAATCATCATCTCCATATGACTGGAGTGATACTTCCGTCTTGACATCACACCCAACACACTACGATTCTCAATATACCCAGCAGAGGCATACACAGAACCTGTTAAAGCCCTGGACGACCAAAACCAAAGTATATTGATTGTCGCAAGTATTAGCGGTGCAAGTCTCAAGTTAAGACCAAATACACCTACCCTGATTTCTGACTTCCATAGACACATAGTCATACTACCAATGGAATTCCGATGGGGTCTATCCAGAGCGAAGCTGTTTCCCGTACCATCGGTAAAACACAACCTCCTATTACACTTGCATGAGTATCCTATACCCAAATATATGAGAACTATATCGTTCTGCCCTCACAACGCGCACAAATGTAATACTAGTCTTTTCCACATTATCGATGTCCAATCTCGATAATACTCTGACTAGCGATATTTAATGATTTATCCTTCGTGGATTGATACTGTCTCATATCTTCTCAATCCAGGAACAAATCACATTGACCTCATATCATTTATACATCATGGTGATCTAATCACAAATGATAAGAGAGCAATCTCATTTGTCACATAGTTAATTTGTACAACAACACCATGATCTGTACAAATAGTGACGCTATGGGTCATAATTGTCCAACAATCTCCCACTTGGCCTATAGCCAGTCACTCGAGTGTCTAACACCCGAACTATGTAAGGTTGGCTCAAACTGTTGAGAAAAGGCTTTCGTCAGCGGATTTGCATGATTATCATCAGATGTGATTTATACGATCATCACATCGCCATGATCTATGATCCGAATGAATCATATGAATATCGGAGTATGTATCTGGATCGTTGATGAGACCATTAATTCTTTAGCTTGTGCTGACGCTTAGCTCAGCTGCTAACAGAACTATATCTAATCTAATTAGATTTATTATTGACCCAAATGGCTTCTATAGCTGCCTCAGCTGCAGCAATAACCTGCATTTGTTGTTTATTCGGTAACAGTATTTTGCTTGGAAGATTTCAAGCTCACTGTTACGTTATTCAAACTTTATAGTACCATTGTTACGACTTATAGTCATTTTATTGATTAGGAACTTGCTACAGTGAACCCAGTCACTTCAAGTTCTCCTTCTCCATAGATTAAGACAACATCCTTAGATCTCTAAGATACTAAAGGATGTTCTTAACATCAATGCAGTGACTATCACTTGGATTGGCCCGATTGTGAATCCATATACTCAAAGCGTATGTGTCACCAGGTCACGTACATTTATTTCATTGTACGAGTTCTCAGAGACTATTAACTGTTGGTTTCTATAATTAGTCCCAAAGAAAGAATAAGCCATAGAAATACATATATCATACATGCAAAGCTTGAAACATGGCGGAATCATACTTACAAAGCTTTGTGACGAAAATGGTGAAGAGGATCCTTGAGCCTCCAAGGTGGGTGTTTTGCGGCCAAGAACAAGAATGAGAGAAGCTTCAAGTCTTTGGGCAGTTTTCGGCCAAGAACAACAGTGTGAGAAGCTTCAAATCTTCTAGTACTCCAAGCTCCAATGATGTTTCCCTATCACCTCCTTTGATCCCTTGTTGTGCTAGCAAAATGGAGAAATGAAAAACAATTTTTCTGCCATGGATGAAGCTCACGGCGTGCGTGAAGAAGAATGAGAGGAGAGTGTGTGTCTTTTCAATTTTCTTGTTCTCCTTTTGTTTCAAAACCGTGAGTCAAGAAAAGAAAAGCAATAATGATGTATATGATACCAAAATGAATTTTTTAGATAAAAACTCTTCAAAAACCGTGAAAAGCTTTTTCCTCCCAAAAATTCATTAAATGGTATCATCATCTTACATTGAGAATAGAGTCAATGTTCATCCCCATAAAGGTGACTAGATACATCCATCAACAGTCATGTCATGTAATGAGATTTCGCGATGTGATTTGCGGATCCCACCCGTTTCAAAATACGAATGTGTCCGCAAACACTTCGGGCTCGATTTCGCTAATTCCGAATTAACGCATTTCCGTCGCGACGAGAATTAAATAATTACGCCTAGCGAAATTACTATTCATATCGCTAACGAATTAATTCTAAATTAATTCGTTTGCCCGAATTAAAATCCGATTTTAATTCCGCGTCGAAATCTAATTTCGTTTAATAATATATCGAATATATTATTTTATCGATTAATTCCAAATTAATCGTTCTCTCTCTCCTAATAAGGCATTTTATCCAAGATAAAGTTTCTCCGTAATTATCCAAGATTAATAAAGTTCGAATCAAACATCATAGGTGAATCTTCAGGAAGCGACCCAAGAGATCCTCCGGATATGTTTGCAGTAAATACGGTCGTTGGATATAATCCAAACATGTACGTACCTCGTACTACGTTTTTACCGATTTACAAGACAATGTTGCTTCTAGCAAAGCGCCATGCCTACCCAATTCTCCAGAAATATTCTTACTGGAATATTTGATCTTTATCAAGCGTAGTATACTGTAGTATCGCGTACATCGATCCAGTATCGGACGATCACATGTTAGGCCTGGGGCTGGAAATGTGTCTGCCCCGTACGAAACATATATCGGACATCAAACAACTAGTCTCTTTAAATCGGACAATCCTTACCTGGTCATATTGTCCCGACGGTTGCAACCTTTTATAGAGAACTAGTTCTGTATCCTGCGTGATCATCATCTCCATATGTCTGAAGTGATACTTCCATCTTGACATCACATCCAGTACACTACGATTCCCGATAAACCTAGAAGAGGTGTACACAGAACCGGTTAAGGTCCCAACCACCAAAACCAAAGTTTACCGATTGTCGCAAGTACTAGCGATGTAAGTCTCAGGTTAAGACCATATACACCTACCCTGATGCGGCCTCCCATAGACACGCAGACATACTACCAATGGGATTCCGCGGGGTCTATCCAGAGCGAAGCTGTTTTCCGTACCATCGGTAAAACACAACCTTCTATCGCACTTGCATAAGTATCCAATACTTAAATATATGAGAACTATGCCGTTGTGCCCTCACAACGTGCACAAGCGCAATACTAGTCTATTCCGCATTATCGATGTCCGATCTCGATAATACTCCGACTAGGGATATTTAATGATTAAACCTTTATGGATTGATACTATCTCATATCATCTCAATCCGGTATTAATCATATGGACTTTCGCCATTTATATATCAAAGTAAATAATATTACAAAACGGCAAAAGGCAATTTCATTATCACATAGTTAATTTTGTACAATAATACAATATCATTTACAAACAGTGACGCTATGGGACATAATGTCTAACAATCTCCCACTTGGCCTATAGCCAGTCACTCAAGCATCTAATACCCGAACTATGTATGTGTCGTTCAAAAACTTGCTGAAGAACAGCCTTCGTCAGCGGATCTGCAATGTTGTCATCTGATGTGACCTTCTCGATCTTTACATCGCCACGATGTATAATCTCCCGAATCAGATGGTAACGTCGAAGAACATACTTGGACCGTTGATGAGACCTTGGTTCCTTAGCCTGCGCTATAGCCCCGTTATTGTCACAATACAATGGACGGGCTCAGCTGCTAACGGAACTACTCCTAATCCGATTAGGAACTTTCGGATCCAAACTGCCTCCTTTGCTGCTTCAGATGCAGCGATGTACTCCGCTTCTGTTGTTGAATCGGCAACAGTATCTTGCTTGGAAGATTTCCAGCTCACTGCTCCGTTATTCAAACAAAAAATGTACCCGGATTGCGACTTATAGTCATCCTTGTCGGTTTGGAAACTTGCATCGATATACCCAGATACCGTAAGTTCTCCACCTCCATAAATTAAGAAAGCATCCTTAGTTCGTTTAAGATACTTAAGGATATTCTTAACTGCTATCCAGTGACCTTCACCTGGATCGGCCTGATAGCGACTGCACATGCTCAAAGCATATGAGACATCAGGTCGTGTACATATCATGGCATACATGATCGATCCGACTGCCGAGGCGAATGGTATCCGACTCATGTTGTCTCTCTCTTCCTAAGTCTTAGGACACATGTCCTTAGACAGAGAGGTACCACGTACCATTGGAACCAATCCCCTCTTGGATTGTTCCATGTTGAATCGCTTCAACACTTTATCAATGTATGTACTCTGGGAGAGTCCAAGCAGCTTTCTAGATCTATCCCGGTAGATCTTTATTCCAAGAATAAAGGCTGCTTCTCCCAGATCTTTCATGGAGAATTTTAATGAAAGCCAAGCTTTCACCGACGTTAGCATGGGAATGTCATTGCCTATAAGCAATACGTCGTCGACATAAAGGACAATAAAAGTAAGTGCTCTCCCACTAACCTTCTTGTATACACAAGGGTCATCTGCGTTTTGCACGAAATCATATTCTTTTATGATCTCATCAAAACGCTGATTCCATGACCGTGATGCTTGCTTCAATCCATAAATGGATCGATTTAACTTACAAACCTTGTTTGCAAGTCTTGGCACGATAAAACCGTCAGGCTGTTGCATATAAACATCCTCCAAAAGGTTTCCGTTAAGGAAAGCGGTCTTAACGTCCATCTGCCATATCTCGAAGTCGAAATATGCAGCTATTGCAAGCATTATCCGAATGGATTTAATCATGGCAACGGGTGAGAAGGTTTCGTCATAATCAATACCATATTGTTGACGATACCCCTTCGCTACAAGCCTAGCTTTGTACGTTTGTACGTTGCCATCCATGTCGGTCTTCTTCTTGAAGATCCATCTGCATCCAATAGGCTTTACGCCTTCTGGTGCATCAACCAGTGTCCAAACTTGGTTGGCGTACATGGAATCCATCTCGGACTTCATGGCTTCTTGCCATAAAGCGGAATCAATATTCTGTATTGCTTCCTCATACGTAGTCGGTTCATTATCCTCAATAAGATTAATATCTACATGAGGCTAGATCAGGAACCCATACCTCTCAGGTACCGTCTGACTCTCTCCGACCTACGTGGTCCTTGTGTATATGAAGATTGTGGTACAGACTCATCCTGGATGGTCTGTTCATGTTCCGTTGTTGATTCATTGCCAGGAACAGTATCACTACGATTTTCATCGAGCTCTACTTTCCTCCCACTTACCACTGCATCTAGGAATTCCTTCTCAAGGAAAAATGCATGTAGTAGAGCAACAACTTTGTTCTCTTGTGGGTGATAGAAGTAATATCCTTTGGTTTCCTTAGGATATCCCACGAAAAGGCATTTATCTGATTTGGGTTCTAGTTTGGTACCTTCCAAACGTTAACATATGCCCAGCATCCCCAAATCTTCAGGAAAAGAGAAACCTGGTTTCCTTCCTGTCCATATCTCATATGGAGTCTGTTCAACAGACTTTGACGGACCTTATTTAAATAAGTATCGCACTGTTTAATGCGTATCCCCAGAAGGATATGGTAGCTCAGTGCGACTCATCATGGACCTTACCATGTCTAACAAGGTACGGTTTCTCCGTTCAGACACACCGTTTAATTGCGGTGTTCCAGGAGGAGTCCACTGTGAAGAATACCATTTTCTTTCAAGTAATCTTGAAACTCATAACTCAAGTATTCGCCACCACGGTCCGACCGTAATGTCTTAATACTCTTGCCTGTTTTTTTTCTACTTCGTGTCGAAACTCTTTGAATTTCTCAAAGTTTCCGACTTGTGTCTCATTAGATACACATAACCATAACGAGATGCATCATCCGTAAAGGTTACGAAGTAGTGAATATCCACCTCTAGCCTGGCTAGACATGGGCCCACATACGTCGCTATGAACGAGGGCTAACAGTTCTGTGGCACGTTCACCTTTACCACTAAAATGTGATTTAGGCATTTTGCCTAAAAGACAAGATTCGCAGACATCATATGAATTAAGATCAAATCCGTCCAAGTACCCACTTCGAAAGTGTGGATATGCGAGTCTTGTTAATGTGTCCTAGACGACAATGCCACACGTAAGCTTCATCTTTTAGATTACTCATTTTGAGCCTTTTATCTGTTATTTTATGTTTAGGAGATTCATTTATATTCAAAATATAAAGGCCATTATTTGCAACAGCAGTGCAAATTTCTGCATCATTTTTATATAAATAACACCCAGTGTTTCTAAATACAAAAGTGTACCCATGCTGGGTTAACAAAGATACAAATATAATATTCCTAGTCAAACTAGGTATATAATAACAGTTCAAAAGTTTAAGTACATGCCCTGAGGGCAGTTCTAAAACAAAAGTCCCTACGGCCAAAACAGCAACAGGTGTTCCGTTTCCGACCCGTAGATCCATCTCCCCTGACGCCAGAACCCTGCTATCCTGCAGATCCTGCACATCAGTACAAATATGAACCACAACCAGAATCAAAAATCCAATTTTTAAAACTAGAAGTATTCATATTTATCTCAATAACAAACATACCAGAGGCGATAGCCTTGCTAGCCTTGATATCCTCCCTCTGCCCATTGCCCATTCGGCAGTCACGTTTCCAGTGACCCCTCTTGCCGCAGTTGAGGCAGATGTCTCGAGATTTGTCATTTGGCTTCCTAGAAGCCACTGTCAACTTTCATTTGCCCTTCTTCTTGAACTTCTTCTTCCTCGCACCTCCAATTGTCTTGGGCCCAGCCCTTGGCGCATGAGAGGTCGATGCATA
>SKCR01002667.1:0-27260 GCA_019454045.1 Zanthoxylum bungeanum
TGGACTTCATGGCGAAGTCGGGCGCAGTTGTCGGTGTCATGGCATTTTTGTTGGTGGAAGTGGCAATAAAGGCTTAGGTTATAATGTGGCGGTAGGGGATTGGGTAATGGTTTGGTATCCAAGGTTTTAAAACCCTTGCCTCTTCAATTTCTCTAGCACCTTAGACAGGGGCCTTCCCAAGTTGGAAAACTGCCTGTTCCGGATAGCAGCAACTTCAGCAGAAACGGACTTTGTTCCCGATGTTCCCCCAATGGGCCTTCTGTTCAGACCATAGAATTTTCTATTCTCGGCCTCTTCTTCCTCAATATCCATGACAGTTTCCCTCAACTACCGAAAGTCTGCAATCATGGAGGTCATCCTCCTCAACTTGCCGTAAATGGAGGGCTTGGTGCCCTTGATAATCATCTTGATCTGATCCTTCTCCGAAGGCCTAGTCTGCATTTTCAATAACTGACCCCTCCACCGGTCCACATACTCCTTAAAACTCTCCTCCGCTTTCTGCTTAACATTCTCCATATCACGGAGTGACAAATCAATCTCCAAGTCAGTGACATACTGTTTCAGGAAAGCATCAGCTAACTCCCTCCAATCTTCCTTCACTTTCTTCTTCAAACTGTGGTACCATACCACGGGAGCTCCTTCAAGTGACATTCCAAACATTTTCTGTACCTGGCGCTGAGATAAGCCAACTGAACTGATGACTGATACAAACTGTCGGAGATGCACCCTCGGATCCCCATTCCCGTTGAACTTAGCCATATCCGGCATCTTGAACTGTGCAGGCAACTGTTCCTCAAAAGTCAATGTGTCATAATCCAGCAAATCCTCATTCTTACCCCTCATCTTGCAGGTAACTGACTCAACCTGATCCCGAAGTTTCTGTAACTCTGTCTGAGACCCAGATACTCTGCCTGTTGCATACTCTGCCATATCATCATCAAAAGCGGGGATATCATCCCCCAATCTGTTCGGAGATTCTTCTTGCCTCACATCCCCAGAATGAACCCCGGCACGAGACCCAGCTATACCAGCCATAGCAGTAGTCAAAGCCTGCAACTGTTCAGTGATCTTGGCGAGACCACTCTCTAACTGATCCATACGGGACACCTCATTATCAGATTCACTCATACTTGTTCTTTTAGTGAGCCTGTCCCTTCTCTAACCCAAACGGTATCTATGGTGTCTTTTAAGACACATAGGATGTTAACAGGGTATATGTATGCATGATATGCATAAGAAATATATAACATATATTAAATCAAATAAAATTCTCAAACAAATCAAATCGGCCTATTATCATTTTAGAAACTTTTGGGACAACTGTCATAAGGGTTCACCCGTCCCAGTTTAAATGGCCCAACGAGTTCATGTCTTATGGCAAAGAGCCCAACTAAATCCAAATGATAATATTCCGAAAACAAGCACAAGGTGGCCCATCAATCACTTAGAAGCTTTTGGCCCAATAGTCATGAAATACGTTCTTATCCCAGTTTAAATGGCCCAACAAGCCCATATCCCATGACAAATGGTCCAAATGGATCCAAACGGTGATGTTCCCAAACATAAGCATAGAAGGAGATAATGCAAACATAACATAATAATTTTTACATAATGGCCCATCAACATTTCAGAAGCCTTGGGCCTAATAGCCATACAGTACGAACTTGCTCCGGTTTAAATGGCCCAGCAAGCCCGCATTTCTGACAATAGTCCAACTGCATCCAAATGAGGATGGTCCACAAGCACATATTCAAGGAAATAATTGTTACTTTAACCATATAAACCAGTCTATGGGTGGATTTGCAAGAGTATGGACAAAAGCTCTCACTGGCGAAGGATAGCCCACAACTAGGTCTCCCCACTCAAGGGTTCAAGCGACCAAGTGAGCGTATCCCTTTTTATACACTAAGGTACGTGCCAATGAGCTATGGTGTGTGACGGACTGTCAAATGGATTTCCCGTTGTAGATCCCCCAGAGGGAAGGTGGAGCGAGGCTCACTTAAATACCCAAGACTCTTAGGCTCTTATCGCTTGTTGTCAGGAATAAACGAGTCCTCCAAATTAGTCCATCACAAAGGCTACGAGTAGATGGCCATATAGGTGTCCTCACAGCTTTTCCTTCTAGAAAGGTAGTGAGTGAAGGAAGACACCAAACCATTACCTAGCCTCAAAGCGCCCTTGATTAAACCCCCACTTTATCCACTATAGACATGGTTAATTAAAACATAAATCCCAACATTACAAGACAATATTTCGGGGCCAACTTTCTATCCCCAGTGGAGTCGCCAGACTGTAGGACACAGGACCTGGGCGACGCCGTTCCTAGGCTCGCGGCCTAGTTGGGAAGTATTAAATAACATGGAGTCGCCACCCGGTGTGAACCGGGACAAAGATTTAAGGCCGCACTCACCCCTCGCAAGGGAAGACCTCAAACCGTTGGGTTCGGAATGGTCCCTTACTCATGTCACTTGTAATGAAAGGATTTATGTGATAATTTAATCAAGCTTAAGTAACACTTATTTCCAAGAGTATCATGCTTCTAAATTCTCATATGCAAAATAAAACTTATGTGCACATTTTCACATATATCTCACATTAAAATTGCATGCTTAACATATCAAGATAGTAACGAACATACAACTTTATTTACATATCACATTCAGGAAAACACAAGCGCACATATTAACCATACAAGCACACATGCGGGCACTTTTCCAAGCGGTACGTGGAATTGTAGCCCAAGTACAGACCGCACTACCGTCCATTCGGAATCGGCTACGGAATTTACATCTGGGTTTCCATCCGATATACCACAAGGAATAATACTCAAATGTTATCATGACATAAGCATATGAATTATAATACATTAACATATTTGCACAAGAAAGATCAACCAAGAGGCAATTATGCATGAATATAATAAGACAGACTCAGTTCAGTGTGTGCACGTTCGTGTAGCGTTCGTAAACGCGTTCGAACGGAAATGAAACAGAATGCTCACGTTCGAGTAGCGTTCGTAAACGCGTTCGAACGAAAATGAAACAGAATGCTCGCGTTCGAGTAGCGTTCGTAAACGCGTTCGAACGGAAATGAAACAGAATGCTCACGTTCGTATGGCGTTTGATAACGCGTTCGAACGGAAATGAGACCTGATGCATGATAAGGGCAAAAATGTATGCGCGTTCGAGTTGCGTTCGTAAACGCGTTCGAACGGAAACAGACCTGATGCATGAAATGGGATGCAATACATAAACACAAATAAAGGGGCGCGGCGAAGCACTACCGTAAAGGTGGCCTTTTGGGGCTCTTGATCTCTCAAAGAGAGGACCTTTAGACCAACATACTAAGCCCATGCGCGTCACATCACAACACAACACATGAAATAAATAAATCAGACATAAGTGCGCCGATTGAACGTATCTTGTATCCAACCGAACACACATCAATCGGCGCGGCAAAGCATCGTGGTAAAGGGCTTTTAGCCCCTCCCCATAGGGGATCTCACATCACACTTACTAAGCTCATGCGCTCGATTGAATTATACATACGAAAATAAAGATAATAATATCAAACTAAGTATGCCCGATTGAACGTATCTCACATCCAACCGAACATACATCAACCGGCGCGGCGAAGTAGTGTCACAAAGGTGGCCTTTTCGGCTATTTGTTTCCCAAATGGAGGACCTTTGGACTAACTCACTAAGCCCATGCGCTTGGTTGAATCATGCATAACTAAACGACATATTGAATTTAAGTAAAGAAGACTAAATAAACAAAAGCAGCACAACAAAAGAAAGATGGTGCCGTTTACCCAAGCGGTACGTGGAGTTGTGGCCGAGTACAGATCATATTACCGTCCATTCGGAATCGGCTATGAAATTTATGTCCGGGTTTCCATCCGATATACCGCGAGAGTTGACACATCTCTCATTCATCCAATACCCACAACATACATCATCATACACACAACGAATACCACAAATACAGAAAATATAATCAAAATAAACGACCAGAAAATAAATGAGAATAAGTGTGAAAGATACCCTCAGGTCTAACCTTTTAAGCCGTCTCTCGGACTCGCGTTCCACGGAGATCGAAAGGGGGTAAAGCTCCGCAACTTTTCTGGTCCACTGGTTCAACGTCCTAGCTCACTGCTTCGCTGTTTTGCTTACGGTTCGAACTCCGTTCTGCTCCTATTTGGTCTCTGTCTTGCTGCTCACTGCACAGACCACCTGTTTTTTTAACGTTTTCAATAAACTATTCCAAGTTTGTGTGGGTTCTTAGTGCAATTAAGTGTGATTATTCTTAAGATTATCTATGCAGTTTTTATGTTACTGTTTTTTAAGGATTTGGGCTGCTGTGTTTGTGTGATTTTCGGTGATGTATGGAGGTTGAGAGGGGCTGGTTTTCGGTGGTGTATGTAGGTTGTTTTGGTGCTTATAGTTTCGGTGATGTGAGGGTGGTTACTTGTGGTGGATTCGGTTATGGAGGAGATGGTTGAGGTTCTTTTGTTCTCTTTTTGTGTATGTGTGAAGTGTTTTCTTTTTTTCTCTTGTTTAGCCTTGGGTGTGAATTATGTGTGTCAAAGCTTGGGCGTGATTTTGTTGTGTGGAGAGGAGGAATGGCTTTGGGTAGAGGTTGTTTATATAGAAGATGGCTAGGGTTTCACCTTTTCTCACAAGGAAGAGATCTTTTTTGTTTCCAAATAGGAGAGATGAAAAGGTATACAAAAGATTGAGGGGGGACAAAATATTTTAAATTAGGAAGTTGTATATTTAATTTGTGTTGGTTTAGGAATACAAATATTTTAGATTGGTAAATATCTTATTAGATTAGGAAGTCAAATATATGATTGGCTTTAATTGGTTAGGATTGATTTTAATTTGGTATGATTATATTTTGATTTAGTATGTGATTTGTTTAATTTAGGCATGATTTTAGTTTAAGTTGGTAATTGTTTATTTTAATTGGTAAATGGTTTAAATATTTTATTTTATGTTTAATATTTAATTTAATATTTATTTATTTAATTTGGGATGTGTTTTTATGGGCTTTGGGGAGCTAAATGGGCTGGATGTGAGGCTAGCAGCAAAACCAGAATTACCGACACCGTTCGAACGCGCCCTCGAACGCGACACGAACACCCGCAATCTGTTTCCCGTTCGAACGAAGTAACGAACGCAGCACTAACGAAGACAGTGAGCTTGTGTATTCTGAATTTCCCCTTCCGATATCTGTTTCCCCGCAGCTTCCGTGACTTAAAAGGTAGTTGCCTCCAAATAAGACTCCTCATCGGGTTTCACATGCGAAAATGCAATGCCTACACACGCGCCAAACAGAGAGTTGGTCACGCGCTCCACGCGCAGAAATGCGCCGCTCAAGGAAGAAGACGACGCCACGTCAGCAGCCCAGTCAGCCCACGTCAGCGCCCAGTCAGCTGCCACGTCATCCGCCACATCAGCAAGTGCCACGTCAGCGGTGTCTGGTAAATTTCAGATAGGTCCCTGAACTTTCTAGAAATTTCATTTTAGTCCCTGAACTTTTTCATAATTGCACTTTGGCCCCTATACTTTCGGAAATTACACTTTGACTCCTGTAATTTCTAAAATTTGCAATTTGGTCCATGTGTCGGATTTTGACAAACGAAGTATCATTTCCACCATTTTCGACCATTCCGGACGCAACGGTGAGGTCCATTTTTTGAAATTCTGCTTAGAATTTTTATGATGGATGGGGGTGTCGGAAAAATGATTTTGTTGACTAGTACCAATTATTTCACATGGAGATGAATGATGAAAGACCTTTTATATGTGGAGGACTATGATGGATCGATGTTTTTGGAGCAGAAACCAGAAGGAATGACCGATGAGAAGTGGACTAATCTTCACCAGAAAACATGCAGTATTATTCGTCAGTGGATCGACGATAGTATCGTCAACCATGTCAGTGAAGAAACAAATGTATGTGTCTTATGGAGAAAGCTGGAGGAGCTTTTCCGAGCAAAGAATGGCAACAACAAGCTGTACTACATCAAGAAGATGATGGGGTTGAAATACCAGAAATGTATAGTTGTGGCGGATCATATCAACGATTTACTCGGAACAATGAAAGAATTGTCTGGATTGGGCATAGACTTCGGAGATGAGGTAAATGGCTTAATACTTCTTAATACGTTACCAGAATCTTGGGAAACGTTCAGATCTACGGTGATAAATTCACCCGCAGATGGGAAAGTCACTATGGAGATGGCAAAGACCAGGATCTTCGAGGAAGAAAAGATGACGAGAATGCATGAGTCATCATCAGCCTCAACCTCAGAAGCTCTAGTGACAGAAAAGAACACCAGAAGGGGGAGGAGTAAAAGCCGAGGCCCAGGTAGACCAGACAAGAACCGAGGTAAATCAATCATTAGTGAAATTGAATGTTTCCACTGTAAAAAGAAAGGCCATATGAAGAATGATTGCTACAAACTGAAGAACGAGCAGTCCAGAAGAGATGGTGACTCTAATCAAGAAAGAGTTGCTACTACCACCGACAATACCTCCAAACAGTTCTTCATTATATATGAAGAAAATATTGTGAATCTTGCCAGCCACGAGACCAATTGGGTGATAGATAGTGGCGCCTCCATACACGCCACATCTCGCAGAGACTTCTTTTCATCTTACACGTCAGGGGACTACGGTGCTGTAAGGATGGGGAATAACGGCCAGTCCAAAGCCGTCGGTATTGGAGACATCTGCCTTGAAATAGACAACGGGACAAGGTTAGTGTTGAAGGGAGTCAAACACATACCTGACATCCGGTTAAACCTGATCTCAACAGGCAAGCTGGATGATGAAGGTTTCTGCAGCACCTTTAGTGATAGATGCTGGAAGCTCACTAAAGGATCAATGGTGGTGGCACGAGGTAAGAAAGATTCAACACTGTATTTGATGCATGTTAAGATTTCCAATAGTAGCATAAATACAGTTAACAGTAATGAGGCAGCCGAGTTATGGCATAAAAAGCTCGGTCACATGAGTCAAACGGGGATGGAGATACTACACAGGCGGAATGTTTTTCCCGAATTGAAGAACTCACACATACGGAAGTGTGAACACTGCATGACTGGAAAACAGAACAGAGTGTCCTTCCAGAGCTCTCCGCCTCAACGGAAACCGGAGGTACTTGACCTCATACATTCAGATGTATGCGGTCCGATGCAGACAATAACATTTGGTGGGTCACTATATTTTGTGACATTCATAGATGATCATTCAAGGAAGACATGAGCATACACCTTGAAGAGAAAAGATCAAGTGTTGGGAATATTCAAGAAGTTTCATGCTCTGGTGGAGAGAGAAACCGGCAAGAAACTCAAATGTATCAGAACAGACAATGGTGGAGAATACAGAGGTCCATTTGATCAGTACTGCAAGATGCAAGGAATCAGACATCAAACGACACATCTGAAGACACCTCAGCTGAATGACCTAGCTGAGAGGATGAACAGACCTTGTGCGAAATGGTCAGAAGTTTGCTGTCACAAGCCAAGCTGCCGAAGACATTTTAGGAGGAGGCACTCAACACAGCAGTACATGTTTTGAACATGTCCCCAGCGGTCGCACTTAAAGGTAATGTTCCTAACCAAGCCTGGACAGGTAAAGAAGTATCTTATGAACACTTGCATGTCTTTGGGTGCAAAGCTTTTGTACATATCCCAAAGGACGAGAGATCCAAGCTTGATGCAAAGACGCGACAATGTCTTTAGTGGCTATGGTCAGGATGATTTCGGCTACAAACTGTATGATCCTGTGGAGAAAAAGATTGTCAGAAGCCGAGATGTTGTCTTTGTTGAAGACCAGACCATAGAAGATATCAGAAAAGAGATTAAGACAATGCCCCAACAATACAGAGATGTGAATCCAGAACCTCATACACCGGTGCCAGTACGAGTTGAAGATGAGGTTCACAGACATGAGGGTACAGATGATGAAGCTCCCAGAGATGATGATCATGATCAACCACCAGTACCAGAAGCTACAACAACAGTTCCACATAGAAATTAGAAGGTCTGACAGAGAAAGGCGACCTTCAACTAGATACTCTGCATATGAGTATGTGCTGCTTACTGACGGGGGAGAACCCGAGAGCTACAAGGAGGCTGTGGAAACAGAGGACAGAGAAAAATGGGAGGAAGTCATGCAAGATGAGATGAAATCTTTGCATGACAATCACACTTTTGAGTTGGTGAAATTGCCAAGAGGCAAACGGGCTTTGAAGAACAAATGGGTGTACAGGGTGAAGCAACATGAGCATACTTCACAACCCCGGTACAAAGCCAGGCTAGTCGTCAAAAGATTCAATCAGAGGAAAGACATTGACTTCGATGAAATCTTCTCTTCAATTGTGAAGATGTCATCCATCAGAGTGGTACTCAGCTTAGCAGCAAGCCTCGACCTGGAAGTTGAGCTGATGGATGTCAAGACCGCATTTCTTCACGGAGATCTGGAAGAAGAAATTTATATGGAGCAACCAGAAGGCTTCGGAGTCAGCGGGAAAGAGGACTATGTGTGCAGACTCAGGAAAAGTCTCTACGGTTTGAAACAGGCACCGAGACAGTGGTACATGAAGTTCGAGTCAGTTATGGGGGAGCAGAGATACAAAAAGACCACTTCAGACCATTGTGTTTTAGTTCAGAAATTCTATGACGATGACTTTATCATCTTACTGCTGTATGTAGATGATATGTTAATTGTTGGCCGGAATCAATTGATGATTGATAATTTGAAGCAGCAACTGAGTAAGTCTTTTGAGATGAAAGACTTGAGGCCAGCTAAACAGTTTCTTGGCATCAGGATCGGCCGTGATCGGAAAGCCAGAAGATTATACTTGTCACAGGAGGAGTACATCAAGAAAGTACTTCAGAGATTCCAGATGGACAAGGCTAAAGCGGTTAACACTCCTCTTGCTACCCACTTTATATTGAGTACACAACAGAGCCCATCTACTGAGACAGAGAAGAAGGAAATGAAACAGGTTCCATATACCTCACTAGTGGGAAGTCTTATGTATGCCATGGTGTGCACGAGGCCAGACTTAGCACAGACAGTTAGATTGGTCAGCCGGTTTATGTCAAATCCAGGACGGGAACACTGAAATGCTATCAAATGGATTATGCGGTATCTTCGAGACACATCCAAAATGAGGCTATGTTTTGGAAGCAGTGAACCAGTGTTGATGGGCTATACCGATTCAGATATGGCAGGAGATGTGGATACCCGAAAGTCTACTTCGGGGTATCTGATTACTCTCTCAGAGGGAGATGTGGCATGGCAGTCAAGGTTGCAGAGATGTGTTGCACTTTCTACAACAGAGGCATAATTCATTGCAGTTACAGAAGCTTGCAAGGAATTACTGTGGATGAAGACATTCGTCCAGAAATTGGATTTCAAGCAGGAGAAGTACATATTGTACTGCGATAGCCAGAGTGCTATCTACCTTGGTAAAAATTCGACTTTTCACTCTAGATCAAAACATATCGATGTGAGGTATCACTGGATACGGGCAGGAAAATTCAAACCGACGACAACGGTGCTGATATGTTCACCAAGGTTTTACCGAAGGAGAAGCTTGAATAATGTCGTGCCATAGCCGAAATGACAAAACTCTCCACATAGTCAGAGTGGAGAGATACAGAGAACTACGATTGGCTTGATCCCAACTCATGGTACGTAGGCAGTTATGCATGGCAATGGGCCGGGCCGGGCCCGGGCTTTTAAAAGCCCGGCCCGAGCCCGGCTAAAAAAAAATTGGCCCGGCCCGGCCAAAAGCCCTGCCCGGGCCTCTGCCGGCCGGTCCGGGCCGGCCCGAGTCGGGCCGGGCCGGGCTCGGGCCAAACCCGGCCCGAATTGTAAAAAAAATTTAATAATACATCATAATCATATATGCATAAAATGCAAAAATTAGAAGACAATTTATAAATATATATTTTATCAACAAACTAAGTAACTAACAATCCAAACTTCTACAAAATCACAAATAAATACATAATACATCAAAAGTTTATCCATAAACAAATTACAAACCTTATGGGAAAATTGAGCTGACGATGAGATTTCAGATTGACGAAGAGCGACTGAGGTCTGAGCGAGCGAAGACGAAGCACTGAAGTTGAGCTTTGTTTTGTGAAGGAAAATGAATTTACAATGCACAGCAGCACAAGCAGCACAAGCTGCACAACACAATTTCACAAAATAAACTAATGGGCTTATGGGCCTCATGAGTGTGTCACGTGTGACACTGTGACAGTGACTAAGTTTAAGAGGCAATCAGGCAACTCGGCAAGACTAATAGCAGTTAGCAAATAGCAACTCGGCAACTCGGCATTCGGCAAGACTAAATTTAATATTTTTCAATTTTTTTTTTTTTTTATTAATTTAAGCTCGGGCCGGGCCGGGCCCGGGCTTAAATCGCCAAGCCCGGCCCGGACCCAAGCCCGAGCCGGGCTTGGTTTCTAGGGCCCGGCCCGTAATTTTTGTGTCCCGGGCCGGGCCAAAACCCGGCCGGGCCGGGCCGGGCCGATCCGGGCCGGGCCGGGTTTGGGTTTTTCTGCCACCCTTATAGGCAGTCATACAGATGCAGCCAGGGGAGGATCGAGGATCCTTTGGAGGATCCGGTTTGGATGATTGATGGTCGGCTCAGATTTTGGGAAATCTTCACCGAGGGGAGATTTGTTGCCAGCCAGCATGCAATATGTGCATGCAAACAAAGCACCGAAAATTGATGGATGAAAGGTGCAAGTTGGATCAAAGCTGGCAAAACAAGTGACAAACCGTGTGGCACTGTTCACACGGTTTGGACACTATAAAAAGGGTCATTCATCAATTGTAAACATATCCCAGAATCCCAAAACGTGAGTATAATAGAGAGTAAAGTGTGTGAGAGTTTTTTGTAAAGTTTGGAATGCAAGCTTTGTAATTATTTGTTTAGTGAGAAATAAAGAAGAGTTTTCTCTCAATTAATCTCTATTAGTGTGTGTTTTTATCACAACAAATTTGTGTGTATCAAGTCCTCTTGTTCTTTTCCCATGTGGTGATGATTCTTCTAGTGCGATAAATTCGTTTTTTTCACACAATGACAGAGAATATCACAAGCCCTAAAAAATAGGAGGAGAAAGTAAAATCTAAATTGATTTTTCTACGTACGTTGATTTGTTTTATCAATAGATTTTGATTATTTAAATGAATATAGCCGTTGAAAGGTGTCATTAGGATATGAGTGTACAAATGGGGAGTAAATCTTTGGTGCAATGGAGGTATGGGTGACGTGGTACTACTAGCGAATTAGAAAATGACATGTATAATTTAATATCTATTTTTTAGTTGTTTTTTTTTTTTTTTAGCACGCGTGGTAATAAATGATTGGCTTGTTGGATGGATGACGTTGTACCTCTGTTGCACCAAAGATTTTCTCACAAATGGGAGATCTAGTCAGTTTTTTTGTTTTGTCAGCCGGTCGAAATGGGACAAGACACAAACTGAATTTCTGAATTGGAATCCAAAGTGGAGATCCGAAAAAATATTGGGTCAAGCCGTAAAGTATTAATCGTTTAATCCGTCTCTAAATTTGGATTCAGTGTTGATATTTTAATAATAATATATAATTAAGATTCAATTATATTTAAATTATTATCTTCTATCCCTAACATATATATTTAAGATCACTAGAGTTAATTCCAATATTTTTTAGCAAACCCAATCTTATAAATTTGATCAATTTGGATTAGGTTTTTAGGTTCAACGGCATTTGAACAACACTATAACATGTGTTCGAGTCCCAGCAGAAACTCTGCTGGGACTCTTGTCTCCAATCCCAAAAACTGGGATTTGGGAGTAGATTTCTCCCCGATTATTTGAGTGAGTGAGTAGATATTTCTGGTTATATTTACGGTTAAAGCTCGTCTCTTAGTAGACGTAGATGTCTGGGTGTGCGATAATTGTATGTATTGAATATCCCAGTAGATTTCAGATTGTATATCCATAGATTTGTAATTCAAAAAAAAAAAAAAAAAACAAAAAGAAAAGAAAAAGAACAACACTATATTGTCATCATCACCGAATTCTCTACTTTAGATTCTGCAAAATCAATCATCATCCTCAAAGAAACAGAATAAAAAAAAACGACATGGGTTGTTAGCTCTCTTGATTCTGATCATCTCCTTCAAAACCACCACCACCTCATTTTCTTCCGTCAACACTGAGCCGTCTTCATGCGATTTTTTTTTTAGAATCGTTGGAAATCTCAGCATCAAATCATTTGACGTTGTTACAATAAACACATTTCTAGATTCGAACTAAAGATCCGTCAGTCAGATCATGAACTTTACACTATCAAGCCGTCTGCATACGAATTTATTCAAGAATAAAATCAATTACTTCTCAGTTGATCTTCTTCTCAAAAAAAATTTAATAACAATAGCAATCAACTCAACGCAGAAACAGACGCGTTTTATGTTCATATGAACAACTCTTGCAGATTCACCATTGAATTTTATGAGCTCAAATGATTTGAAAATTCCATCTTGTAAACAAAAAAAAAAAAAATTAATTGAATTTACAGTCAAAAGTTCTTGTTAAAGAATTATTTTTTGCGCTTGGTTATCATAAATAAGATGATCTTAGAAGGCTGATGCAATAAAACAATCATCCTTTTTAAGTTTCAGCTACATACGTTCCTTACGCAAAAAATAAATAAATAAATAAAAATTGAATATGGCCAGGCCACTGGGGCATGACATCAGCAATGTGGATCACGTGCTCCATTTCAGTATTTCAATTGCACCACTGTAATTAGTCCAAAGAGTATATATTTATGTAGGTGGTTGTTGGGTGTGCAAACAAAGTCCCAAAGTCCCACATTGGTTAGAAATGAGGAGGATCATGGGCATATAAGGATGGAATGTATCTTCATTGGTATGAGGCCTTTTGGGTATAACCCAAGAGCAAATCCATGAGGGCTTAGGCCCAAAGTTGACAATATCATACCAATGTGGAGATAAGTGGTGTCCAAGGTTCATTACAAGTGGTATCAGAGTCATGCCCCGGAGTTAGCCATGTGGATGAATCCTCGGAATACAGAACAAAAAGGTGGTGAGCCCCGATCGTGATCCGTGAAAGTGCTTGGTTAGATAGGCGGTGCGCTTCGGTCTTCATGGACGTGTCCTAATCCCAACACGGTGAAGAGGAGTTGGCCTAGGCTAGAGTGGACGGATGGATGATCGTTTGAGGGGAGGCTCGATGGTCCTTTGTTCGAGGGGATGATTGTTGGGTGTGCAAACAAAGTCCCAAAGTCCCACATTGGTTAGAAATGGGGAGGATCATGGGCATATAAGGATGGACATGATCTTCATTGGAATGAGGCCTTTTGGGTATAGCCCAAGAGCAAATCCATGAGAGCTTAGGCCCAAAGTGGACAATATCATACCAATGTGGAGATAAGTGGTGTCCTAGGTTCCTTACAGTGGTCTTAGAAATTTAGATTCGGTAATTAGATTTTTATTCTTATATTATATAAAAATTTATAAATAATTAAATTTTAACAATTTCCAATTATTTTATGCTATTTAGTGCAGAAGTGTGCATATTAATTTTTCAATTTCATGGATCCCACAACATTGAAGTTGTGGAAATGTCTGAAGTACTCTACTAATTAAATGAAGCAATTTTTTGATATAAAGTTTATATGGTTGACTAGTTACTATCAATAAATAAATATGTAAAATTATTTTAAATATAATTAATAATTTTTTTTAATTATTTTATCATGTCTGAAAATATATTATTAGATTATTATATGATTGAACTGGTATGATATGACAATTGTATAATATAATTTTTTCCGATTAAAAATCACCCGTACGACGAAAATATCCAAAAAAAAAACCTATTTCGGGCTTTTCTCTTTTATTTTATTCAATCAAATAATTTTTTTTTCTCATGGTTCGAGGTTCACCTTTGAAAAAGATCCTAAACGTCTATTCTACCTACCTCTATGGCTTCAATTCATCTAAAACACATATATAAATTTCCTACCAAACCAGCATCTTCATAATCGTCAATGGCGTTAGTCTGCATAATTTCCCTCTTCTTGCTCTCCTCCTCCTCCTCAATCGCTTCCGGCGCCGGCGTCGACAACTCGAAGACAGCATACGAAGTTCTTCAAGAATACGACTTCCCAATCGGGCTCCTCCCAAAAGGCGTCATAGGCTACACACTGGACCGTTCCAACGGTAAGTTCACAGCATTCTTGAATGATACTTGTACTTTCTCAATTGAATCATACCAGCTGGAGTACAAATCCAGAATTACAGGTGTCATAGCCAAAGATAAAGTTTCTAGTTTAAGTGGGATCAGTGTTAAAGTTGTTATTCTTTGGCTTAACATTGTGGAAGTCATTCGTGATGGCGATGAGCTTCAGTTCTCTGTTGGAATTGCTTCTGCTGATTTTACTGTTGATAATTTTTATGAGTCTCCAACTTGTGGCTGTGGTTTTGATTGTGTCAATGCCAATGCCAAAAACGTCAAGTTTAATCCTTTAGTGTTGCCTTCTTGAGTATTTTCTTTGCTTGAGTTTAGATCATTGTAGTTTTAGTTTTTAATTTCTATCGAATAAAAGCTTGTTGTATTGGAATTGGCTTGGATAAGTGAGGTATGGTTTAGGGTCTGACATTCAGTTCGTTTTTTTTTTTTTTTGGGTAAGAATTTGGGATAATTGGGCGTTTTACACACTCCGCTTGAACACAGGAGGGGAGGGTTTGACGGTGAGTTTCTAATGATTCAAAAAAAAATGTTCGGTGTGTAATATGATATTAATTTATATGTAACTTGATCTTTGATCGTAAATTACTATTAAAATATGTTTGACGTAAGATTATCAAAAATTTAACATAATTCGATTTATTATTGGATCTAAATTCGATAATTAGACATTTAATTCTACTTTGATCTCAAACTTGATTGTTGACTCACACACTCTACAAAAATTGAAGGCTGTTGTGATAGTAAAATAGAGGGTTGTGTTTGGTGCTTGCATTGTATTTTATTATATTATATTAAAATGTATTATATTCAAGAGTGGGGATAATATTTTTTTTAAAGGTGTTTGAAATATTATTGATGTAATTTTAGTGGGCTAAATATTCTATTATTTTTTAAGAAAATAAGGAAGATTATAGGAATGACATCGAGTTTGGACATGGACAACCCATTTCTGGTGCCGTCTATGATTATATCGTAATATATTAAATTCTATATAATATTATATTTGGGAGAAGATTTTATATGGGACCGTCGCAATTAGTGACTGACTCGTGTCTCAATTGTCTTATAGAACTTGATCACATATAAGTTTTTCTCTATATTTGATGTAATACAAAGTATAGTCTTTAGACGGTAGTCCATAAATGATAAAAGCTATGATTTCAAGGACTTAAATTCGATGTTGGATTGAATTTTATATTGAGTTTTTTTTTTCCTTAATTTTAACTAAATGTAGTTAAATGATAAATTTCGAAATTTCTTGTAGTTTAGTGAACATTGTGAAAAAAAATTTGTAACTAATTGATATTATTAGAAATATAAAGTAAGTAATAATTTCTCTTTTAATGAATATGTAACCAATCTTTCCTACAACCTCTTGGTTTTATTGCTAAGCTGAGTTTGTGTTAAGCATTGTATTAATGTGACTCATATGAGGTTCAAATTAGATAAATAGAGATAATTCATTAGTGTTCAGTATTTGTTTCCGTTTGGTGGTGTAATGTTTAGGATCTGGTTTACAGGTCATGGATTCGAATCCAAAGGTATGTTTTTTTTAAGAGCCTGAGACAACCGAAAATTTTACATATTTCACTTAAGCACGAATCGGGTGATTTGGCGGCCGGATTTGCAACGTTTATAAAAAAAAATGTATATATTGTAATTTTTGGTAGATGCCACCCACTAAATAAAAACAGCAAAAAGATTATGTATTATATTTCTGTCTGTATGTGATCGGGTCCATTAATAATTGTCCTCAATTTTTAACTCATATCATATGGATGGATTGGCAGCATAAGTATCAAATATACTTGTCTTAATATGTTTTATATAATTGTCGACTAATAAATATTTTATTTTTATATATAAAATAATGTAACCTATCAATAAAATGACACCGTTTATACAAACTGATAGAGTTTGTTAAGCTTGGAGATAAACTACTTTTAACTCACTCGTTCGAAAGTTTTTATTTTTTAATTTTTAGAAGTTGCTACACACTACAAAATTATATGACAATTTCATGTTTTTCGAGAGTTTGAATTTGTGCATTTATAGTATAATTTAGAGATTTATGGAACATAATTTAAGAATCTACGATAATTAAAAACTAGATCTCTACCTCACAGGTAAAAAAAATATATTTTACTAATATATAATCGAAATAATATATCTACTTCTATCTATATTTTATGATTTTTTTTTAAAAAAACGTTAGAAAATCCGTCAAACCATCTGATCTGAGCTTAAGCGGAGCAGGTAAAACCTCTGATTGTCTCATGCTCTTACAAGAAATGCACCTCCGAACTCGAACCCATGACCTAACAACTAAATCTTAATCCTTTATATTTTACGAAATATCAATGTTTTATACACTCCCCCAAGTAAACAGTTTCAGTTAATAAAACATACTAAGAGTACTATGTTCATCCCTACCGTGGGTCCAGCCCTAAAAAGCTCTAAAATGCCCTAACAATGGCAGAAATTATAATTTTTTCCAGAAACACCAAAAAAAAATGCACACAAAATCTATAAACACATGTCTCCTAAACACAAAACCCGAAAAAAAAAAACCTGCGAAAAGCATAAGATTATATGAGCAAAGTCATCCCCAAACCAAAGCTACCCTCATAAACCCACGAGCAACAGAGTACGTACATGAACAAACAGAGCAACCACAACATATTGAAGAGCATGAAGCAAATAAGAGAAAGATTGTTAGAGAACTTATTTGTTAAACAAAGGGGAGATGGATGAACTTTGCGGTTTGATGAAGATTCACAGTTGCAGGGCACCTCAGATAATGCTTAGTTTGCTTTGAGAGAGAAGAAATCGCGAAAGGAAGAAATGTTGTGCAGTGGCCCTTTTATAGGCGGCTCGTGATAGTTTTGACCGTCGGATCGAAGTGAGTGGCCCGGATGGGCGCCACGTGTAGTGGGAATTTGATCTCACCGGTTAGATTTCAAATGAATGGACTGGATGGGAAACCATTTAGTTTCTTCGAAACGAAACAGTTACACCGTTTTGGCGCGCAAGCCACGAGAGCATGACAAGTGGCATATCATGACAAGTGGTAGCATGAGAGGGAAAACAGAAAAACCCTAGGGTGATTTGACGGGCAGTTAAGGAGGTAATGGTGACTTGGTAGTTTCCTAGGGGCAGTTTTTGGAGGATCAGAAGGGGCATTTATGATGGCATGACATGACAACATCTTTGGGTGGTATAAGAGACTTACTGACCTGAGCACATAACAGCCTGAAGACCGATCAGTCCAGGCTGGAGAAGACCGTTGTAGTTTGTGGGTGAGATGCCGACCCGAGGCTAGTCTATATTTACCCTACCGTTATAGTTTCTGGCACCAACTCATCAACTCGTTGATACCAAGAACTATGAGACATATGTTAATGGTGATTTTTAGGCACCAAGATCCCAACAAAGCTAGAATGGTATAAAGAGATTTATGTTCCAAAGGTTCTGAGGGTTGAGGGTCAGGTTGGTTCATGTACTTCACCCAACCCGATGAGTGAAGATGTTCAGGACAGCTCAGATAGTTGATTGCTTGGCAACCGTCGCTCATGATTTCTGACCTGGTAGAGTCGTTCGGGGTGTTGGACTTTAATCACATGATCATGGTCGGGCAGTTGGAGTCTGACATAGGGGCGAGCATTCTCTAAAAGGTCTGATATGATAAGAGCAGATGGTTAAATAATCTCCTGACACAAGATAACGTGTAGCAGTGGCCAAGAGTGGCATGGATTAATGAGATATAGGCGTCAGATGGCAGGTGTGTCAGGCCGTAGGGTTACTGTGTTGCGGTATACGCAGCGGGAGGGCGCAGTGGAAGGCGAAAATGGTTTTTAAACATTTTAATTCACTCAAATAAGTTTAAATATATTATTTATTAACATTTAATAACATAATATATTTTGGATCACGAGGAATTATTTTAAGAAAATATTTTTTGACAAATACTACTCGTAACGGGCAAACGGTCAAACTGGTTGACCAACCGCCAAACTGGCTTCGCTGGTTTCACAGCCGTGACACAACGGGTCCGTTTCAACATGAATTTCACCGTTTTCTCGCGTTTTCGCCCCAGAATAATTTCTGTAATTTATCCACCACCCAATACACATCCAAAATCATCCAAATAACATATTTTTACATGAAAAATATTTTGTTTTGCATAATAAAATCAGATCTGATCCAATTTTATTATTTGTCCATTTTCATGCCTAAATTCAATTTATTCACAAATTAATCCAATTAATTTCACACCAAATTTAATCACCACAACATAAAGCCTCAAGAACAATTCTATGCAATATTAGAGTGGTAACATCACTCTAGAATGATAATTTTAATTTAGAGATTAATTCCCCAATTAATCTTACAACACATGCTTATTAAAAAAACTATTAAGATTATATAAATAATTAACACCAAGTTTTTTGCTCAAAAACATATCCAAGATACATATATTTATAAGACATGCAAAATACATATCTAATACATATTTTCACGCTTAAGAAACAAAAACAAAGAAATTGGAAACTTTTAATTACCTTAATTCCAAGCTCCAATTTTCAAATTCTTTCTACCTTGGTGTTGATCAATTGTTCATAAACCTTAACCCTTTTTTTTCTTTGGTTTCTCAACACATGAGAATGTGATAAAAACTTACACAAAATGAAACAATTTCATTTTTACACCAATTTACCATAATTTCGAAAATTATAATTTTTTAACCAAAAATAATAATTATTTTGGTTATTATTTTGACACCTCATGATCATATCCTTTAAAAATAATTATTTTGATATTTTTTTGTTAATTAAAAATATGTGTCAAAAATACATGGATTAGCAAATCAAAATTTACCATTTAAATAAGAATATTCCAATAATATTCTTATTTAAATAAATAGATTAATTAACTAATTTATTTATTTATTTATCTAATTAATAAAAAGATAAAATAATATTGTGGAATAATATTCCAAGAATATTCTTCCATTTTATCATTATTAATAATTAACTAATAATAATAATAAAACAAGTGTCAAAATTCAATTGATTAATAATGTGTATTTAATCTAAATTATGTATCATATACAAATACATATTATTTAATACGCATGTGTAAATTATGAATAATCCAAACTATTCATAATTAATTTATCAAATGTTCAACGAGTACACTTTATATTGTGGGACTCTCTAGATTCAAGTTTATCTGTCACGGAAATTATTTCCATGTCCGTAATTCGTCCACTCATAAATTACGACGACCACAGATAATCAAGTTGAACCATCCAAGTCGAAGTCATTGCATATATATAATCCTTCTGTCATATGTTATCTGAATTGTTCCGGAGATATAGATTAAACATCAAATCTCCTTTATGAACAATTCATGTGTCGCGACATAATTATGATTCTTTAATAAATATTCGGAACTCATTTCCGAATCATATCTCGGCCAAGGATTTCAAAGAATCACAAATTGGATACCTAAATTCCGTACACGGGACTGACAGATCCTCTCTGGATACATCACATGATATCGTGAGTATCAGTCCATACCCAACGTATACGCGGAGGTCAGGTCTTAAAAGATCGTTGATGTGACTGTCATCAAAGTA
Organism: Zanthoxylum bungeanum; assembly: GCA_019454045.1. Lineage (NCBI taxonomy): Eukaryota > Viridiplantae > Streptophyta > Magnoliopsida > Sapindales > Rutaceae > Zanthoxylum > Zanthoxylum bungeanum. The sequence continues at coordinate 19,947 of SKCR01002667.1, forward strand.
TAGAGGATATCTCACATATCCAAAGTGGTATCACAAGTCAAAGGAGCTAATATGATATTCGACTCGTAAAGATTCCTATCGACGTTGGTGTACCATCTATCAGGAATCTTCGAATGAGTCGTTCAATATTTATCCAATAAATACCTACATGTCTATATGAGTCTCCCAAGACTCATGGTTTACTGAGATAAACCATTAGAACAATTCTAACATACGACACATACCGGTCTCACGGGTTTACCAACTGACCAAATATGTAAACCTTGACTAGGAACAATTAAAGAATAAATTGTATTGTGACATCTCTCAGTAACAATTACGGCTCTTTTGTAATTACGTCTCAACTATTCATTCTAAGGTCTTTTATACCTTTACCATATATAAGATTATATTGATGAAAATTACTTAATTTTATTCATAATAAAATAAAATATACATCGTATTTACAATAAATACAACAAAATTTGGCGCTCCGAGCACCAACTCCAACATACTGTTCCTAGAGCAAGTGGGGCAGAGAGCCTTGTCATTGATGGCAGAATAACGTAGCTGTCGTCATGAAGACATTATAATAGTGTAATTTGCCCTAGTATATAAATGGTTTGGGAGATCATTGTAAGGGGTTATCAAATTTTACTCAAATATTACTTGTAAGAAAAGAGAGCAAAAAGTTTGTAAGGTAGAAGAAACGTAGGTCAGTAAAGTCGAGCACTTGTGTAGAGAGGTCGGTCCAACTCGACCACGTAATAAAAGCTTTCTTTTTGTGTCTATGTATTTAGGTTGGATCCATTCCGCCGAACCACGTTAAACCTTTTATTTTATCTGTGTTTTCTTCTTTTTTGCTAAGTTTGCATTTAGTCCTCAAACCAAACACATTCACAATTGAGGGAAGGTTGTTCGAGGATTAAGTTTGTCGATTTATCCCTGGAACGAAAATCAACCGTCAACAGTTGGCGCCGTCTGTGGGGAAATCAGTACAAAAAACAGCAAACACACTAAGACGATGGCAGGAGACGATAACCATAGGACTTCAAAAGGTCCAACAACGGAATGGATGTGGGAGATGTTGAGGAAACACTTTCAATATCTCCTCATTGAGCTGTCAAATGAAATGTAAAAGAGGTGACCAAAAGTCACCAATTAGGACTGAGCTGTCGAATGGAATGTAACATCAGGAGTTGGTGGATTCTACTTGCCACTTCTAAGGAATGTACAAGCTCCTTCTAAAGAAGTTGTGGTTGTTGTTCGTCCTGCCAAATCTTCGGATTCATGGCAACAACAACCACCGTGGAACAGCCGGAGGTCCAGTATGCAAGAGGTACTCGATCGATTTCCATGAGTACCTCCGGCTTACTATGTGTGTATGGTGGATTTCCGGGCGCGATATTATATAGAGGGTGGAGCACCTGTCATCGATTTAGTGAATGAAATGCAATGTCAGAAGTTTGAGGCTGACGAGTTTCTCCCCGCCTTTGATGCTGATGTTGAACAAGTTTCTCCTAGAGAAATTATAGCTGCTGTCCGACCTATCAGTCTCCAGTTCCTCCAATGAGCTCGGTTTAGAAGGACGTTGTTAAAGAATTATTCAAAGATGTTGAGGCAGATGTTTTTAATAAGTGCTACTCTTAGAATGACCCTCAAAGAATTGTAAGAAGGGCGGTGAAATCTTTTGATAATGAATAAGATTTTCCTCTTTTAAATAAAAGCTTGTTCACATTTCATATTATTTATTGGGTTGAAAAAAATTGTGTTTAATATTTTTGCGAGATACGCTTAGCCGGGATACACCAAGAGTTGAGAACATATGGGAAAAGCGCGAATCCCCCGCAGCACGTCAATCCATAGTGTCATTATCAAACCTCCGGGGCGGAGCGCCTCAACCCAGTGTATGCACCCTTCGAGGGGAAACCCGTGAAGTCAATGAAGACCTGCGTGGCATTTGGTGCCTCGAGGTAACCATAGCACGTTAGGCGAGAGTGCCGGTGTGGCATTTGGCACCCTCAAGTAACCATAGCACATATGAATTGAAGTCAATGAAGACCTGCGTGGCATTCAACACATCGGGGTAACCATAACACGTTTTGTAGGAGGGATAATGTGGCGTTTGACGCCCCCAGGAAATCGTAGCACATATGGAACCATTGGGTCTGCATAACATGGGAATGGATAATACTCACACAGCATTTGCCACCCAGTGTTGGAGGTGCATAGCACGGGGAAGGCCCAAGAGCCTCCGCAGCGTTTGCAGCCTCGGGGACATGCTTAGCACGGGGAGGGAGAATGCCCTCGTGGCGATGGCCATCCCATTTCGGATCCTCTAGAAGCATAGCACGATAAAAGGTTAGAAGGCCTTCGTGGCGTTTGCTGCCTAGGGCCCTACTTAGCATGAGGAGATTTTCATGGTGTTGGCCGCCCCCACGATCTGTAGGTCGGTTCGTCGGGAAGTTGAACTGTAAGGTTCAAAATTATTGTTTATGGTGGCCCAATGAAGGACAATGTTTTGGGTACCTACGCTATTTACTTTTGGGTCAGACGGCTTTAAAGCCTTTGCACATGACCCCCTTCTGATAAGAGGTTTTTCAGCAAGTCTTATTGGCGGTTAAAACGTAGCTGACGCAATGATAAGAAGAAATGGGTTAGTTTGGCAAAGTTAAAATGCAAATTGAAAGGGGGATGACAGTTACCTCTTGTAGAAGGGTGCAAGATTTCTCAATCATATCCTGAGGGAGACATCTTTGAAGTATGTGACTCGCTCCAAAGGCACGGTAGTTACCAGCTGGTTGATGGTGGGGACAAGATATGGCATAACGTCCCTTACCCCTTCGGAAAAATCGTCCACCCCAAGCATCGAAATGCCCTATTTAGGTTGCGCAGGGGCCGCAACAATGGTTTCCCCCTTTTTAGCAGTTGTTTTCTTGGATGGGGGTGGTAATATCTCCTCGGGTTCGTCACTCTCGATTATGTGACGACGTTTCCTAGATGGTTGAGGAGGGGTCCCGGAAGCTTGGGCTGGTGGGCTCGGAGCTACGAATGTTAGTACGACTTGGGGAGTCCCGGTTGGAGGCGTGGTCGGCACAATTTTTCGTTTGGCTTCTGGTGGAATTGGGGTAGTGACACGTCCTCGGGTGCTGTTTGACCCGCCTCAGCCTGACCACTGCAGAATGGACTAGACTTTTCCTCTAGACACCTTTGAGCTTGACATTCATGCAAGAAACGAAGACAGAAAAGGCAATTAGAGTATGGGAAAGATGGAAAAGAACAAAGTGACTATGGGCAATATGTTAGCGGGTCAGGTGGTATCTACCAAGACGCCTCGGTGGTGGTGGTCGTGGTATGCACGAGATAAGGCTCGTTTCGGCGAAAGCCGATGAATCAACGATATCCTTGCAATGGCCCTCGAATCCCGCGATTTTTTTATTCTAGCTCGGACTTGATGACTTACTTTCGGGAGATCACTCGAGCAAGCTGAAAACGATTTAAATGTTAACAGTGTAGTTGAAGTCAGTGAAAGTTAGGAGCGGGGGTCAGATTTTTACCTTCATCCGAGAAGGTGTAGGGACTAAGACAGGTTGGTCATTGACCGTTCGGACTCGTCCCCAATCGCCTGTGGCCCAGAACCATTTATCTTTGAAGTTTTTATTTGTGGTGGGGAGGTCAGAGATTAAGGGGGGACCCTGGCGTGTGCAGAGAGATAATACCAACCGTTGTGATATTTCAGGTTGACGTTTAACCGATATAGCCTCTTCACCTCCTCAAAGGTCGGTTCCCTCAATCCTGCCTGATACCAGATCACATGGAGGCCGGCCAAAATCCTCCAATTGTTTAGGTTCAGCTGGCATGAGGCAATTTCCATAGAGGACAGCATCTTAGCGAAATAGTCTTGGACGGGCAGCCGAAGTCCGACGTCAAAGAAGGCCGAGCACAGTGCTACTGAACCTTCGTCGGGTTGGCTCGCGCGTTCAAGTGGGATCAGAATCTCTAACTGGATACCATCGGGTATGGCGAACCTCTCCCTCGAGATGTCCAGTTCGAGATATATTATTACATAGGGTCGGTCCATATCTAAGTTTGAAAAATTGAGAGTAGCCCGTTCAGGACCAGGTCAGTGTACCAATTGTTTGTGAGATTGGTTTTCCTCCTCGGAAGGGGTCGAGGTTGTGTCAAGATCCTCAAGGCTTTCGGATCCCGAGCTGAGGGTAGTTGTTTGAGGGGGCTGAGTAGGAGACATGGTTTCCATGGGAGCTAAGGAGGTGGACTCGACGTTTGACATTCTTGTCATGACAGGACCCGAGGTGAAATGTTAGTAAACAGTCTTAGTTAGTAAAACATACTAAAAGTACTATGTTCATCCCTACCGTGGGTCCAGCCCTAAAAAGCTCTAAAATGCCCTAACGATGGCAGAAATTATAAATTTTTCCAGGAACACCCACGAGCAACAGAGTGCATACATGAACAAACAGAGCAACCACAACATATTGAAGAGCATGAAGCAAATAATAGAAAGATTGTTAGAGAACTTACTTGTTAAACAAATGGGAGATGGATGAACTTTGCGGTTTGATGAAGATTCACAGTTTCAGGGCACCTCAGATAACGCTTAGTTTGCTTTGAGAGAGAAGAAATCGTGAAAGGAATAAATGTTGAGCACTGGCCCTTTTTATAGGCGGCTCAGGACAGTTTTGACCGTCGGATCTAAGTGAGTGGCCCGAATGGGCACCACGTGTAGTGGGAATTTGATCTCACCGATTAGATTTCAAATGAATAGACGGGATGGGAAACCGTTCAGTTTCTTCGAAACGAGGCAGTTACACCGTTTTAGCGCACAAACCACGAGAGCATCACAAGTGGCAGTATGAGAAGGAAAACAGAAAAACCCTATGGTGCTTTGACGGGCATTTAAGGAGGTAATGATGACTTGGTAGTTTGCTAGGGGTAGTTTTTGGGGGATCAAGAGGGGCATTTATGATGGCATGACCGGATAGCATCTTTGGATGGTATAAGAGACTTACTGACCCGAGCACATAACAGCCTGGAGACCGATCAGTCAAGGACGAAGAAGACTGTGGTAGTTTGTAGGTGAGATGCCGACCCGAGGCCAGTCTGTATTTACCCTACCGTTATAGTTCCTAACACCAACCCATCAACTCGTTGATACAAAGAACTATGGGATATATGTTAATGGTGATTTTTGGGCACCAGGATCCCAGAAAAGCTAGAAGGGTAAAAAAGAGATTTCTGTTCCAGAGGTTCTTAGGGCTGAAGATCGGGTCGGTTCATGTACTTCACCCGACCTGAGGAATGAAGATGTTCGAGACAGCTCAGATAGTTGATTGCTCGGCAACTGTCGCTCCTGATTTCTGACCTGGTAGAGCCGATCGGGGTGTTGGACTTTAATCACATGATCATGGTCGGACAGTTGGAGTTTGGCATAGGGGCGGGCATTCTCTAAAAGGTCTGATGTGATAGGAGCATGTGTTTTAATAATCTTCTGACACAAGATAATGTGTAGCAGTGGCCAAGAGTGGCATGGATTAATGAGATATAGGCATCAGATGGCATATGTGTCAGGCAATAGGGTTACTGTTCGCAGAGCAAGTGGGGCAGAGAGCCTTGGCATTAGGGGTGGCAATTTGGGTCAAGATTCGTTTATTTGTTCGATTTGATTCGCTTTAAAGCGAATACAGGTTTGAAAAAATAGATTCGTTTAATAAATGGGTCTATTCGATTCGATTCGTTCAACAACGAATCGAATACGAATTTAAGCTCATTGATTCATATATTCATTTATGATTCGTTTATTATTTTCTTTTACTAGTTATTGTTATTTTTTAATTAATATTGGAGAAATTATGGTTAATTACCATAGAAAAAATAATATTTTCGATATTTGGTGAGGTATTTTTAGTAAATATATTAATTACATATTTCATATGTATATATTTATGAAGAATTAATGTAAATCAATTACGGTAAATTATGTTATTAAATAATATCATGACTAAATGAATATTCGTATTCGATTCGTTTAATAAATGAATTGATTCGATTCGTTTACGATTCGATATAAATTTGATTTGTTGATTCGTTTTGCCACCCCTACTTGGCATTGATGGCAGCGTCACGTGGTTGTCGTCATAGAGGCATTGTAATAGTGTAATTTGCAATAGTATATAAAGAGCTTGAGAGATCATTGCAAGATGTTAGTAAATTTTACTCAAACAATACTTGTAAGAAAAGAGAGCAAAAAGTTTGTAAGGTAGAACAAAAGTAGGTCGGTAAATCCGAGCACTTATGTAGAGAGGTCGATCCAACCCGACCACGTAATAAAAGCTCCATTTCCACATTAAACCTTTTGTTTTATCTGTGTTTTCTCCTTTTTTTTGCTAAGTTTGCATTTGGTCCCCATACCAAACAAATTCACAGTTGAGGGAAGCTTGTTCGAGGAGTAAGTTTACCTATTTATCCATGGAACGAAAATCAACCATCAACAATATTAATTACATATTTCATATGTATATATTTATGAATAATTAAAGTAAATAAATTATGGTAAATTATGTTATTGAATAATATCATGACTAAACGAATATTCATATACGATTCGTTTAATAAACAAATCGAATAAAAATCCTGATATTATGATTTGTTTAATAAACGAATCGAATACGATTCCATCACATTTTGATTCGATTCATTTATGATTTGATACAAATTCGATTAATTGATTCGTTTTGCCACCCCTATTGTGTATATATAGAAAAAACATAAATTTCAATATTTTAAAAGACAAACAACACTGCATTGAAATATTTTTTTTTTAAATTTGACCCTTAAATATGTGTGCACGCGTGTAGAGGCGGTTGATGAACACTAAAAAATCTAAATTTAATAAAGAGAAAGTAATCATTTTACACTTATTGTTTCATTAATCTCATTAATTTAACACATTTGTGAAATAATAATTAACTTTATATTTTTATTGTGATTTTTATTGGATGAGTAACTATAAAAATGGACGTGACATTTGGATTTTGGAGGTCATGGTATTCTAACAGTGTACAATTTCGGAAATTCTAACTTTGCGCAATTTACGTATTTTAGCCATAACTTTTTACTCTGATATCAGATTGATGTGATTTCAGTTCCATATGAAAGAAGACTCAAATATCTACAACTTTATGATTATATATTTTCTAGTTATGAGGTTTTCAAGGCCGAAATTAATGAAAAATCCAAAGTATATTATTTATAATTATTAAAGATAAAAAAATTGAAAATGTGGGAAATGACATACACCTTTCGGTGGATTGTCAT
>SKCR01002668.1:0-26963 GCA_019454045.1 Zanthoxylum bungeanum
ATGAGCATGAGAGGAGGTGCTCGGGACGATGAAGATATGGAGACAACATCCCCTTTCACTATGGAGGTCTTGGAGCTGGAGTTCTCGAGGAGGTTTTCCATGGCTTTAATGGACATCTACTAAGGTAACATAGACCCATAGGTCTCATGTCGAGAAATTTATTTTACTCATGGAGATTCAAGACATGGTCAATGAGGCGGTCTGCAAGGTATTCCCGATAACCTTGGGAGGACCGACCAACATATGGTTCTAAAATTTGACTCAATGGAGTATCAGTAGCTTTTTACAACTAAGGAAGTCCTTCGTGCACCATTTCAAATGGGCATGCGCACCAAGAAAGATAGTCGGGTCACTAAAGACGATAAAGCCGCATGATGATAAGCTGTTGAAAATCTTCATCGATAGATACCATAGCTTGGTAATAGAGGTCGGGGCGTATGAGTTCCCTGTGGCATTTGAAAGTTGTAAAGGGGCCTTAAGGTTTGGGAGACTGTGGTCCTACCTTAGGATCCAAGAAGTTCAGATTATGCGATGGCCTTTGAGAAGGATAGAAGGTTTGTATTATTGGAGGAAGATGGGAAGATAGCCCGATGAGGTGTTGCTCGGGTGAAGAATGAACCGAGACATGAAAATTATCGGGATACTGGTAGCAAATGGAGAGGATCGGGCAGGCTTCAGAGTAAACCAACACCCAATGGGAGTCATCTGATCAAGATCGCACATGTTACCGGGGCACGACGTATACTGCCATCAACAGGCCTTTGTCGCAGATAACCCGGGAGATACAAGACAAGGGTCTATTGATAAAGCCCGACCCTAGAAGGTTCCTTGTAGATAAGAGGAATACTAGAGCCTATTGTGGGCATCACAATACAAAAGAACATGACACTGGGAACTACAGAGATTTGCAGGAGTAGGTAGATGACCTAGTAAGAAATGGCTACCTCAAGGAATATATTGATCACGAGGCTATGAGGGTAAGGCAACAGAGTGAGTAGAGGCCTATGTTCACCATATCTGGAGGAAGAACATTGGCTGAGGACTCAAACAAGGAAATAAAGAGTTATAGTCGGATCAATAACCCTAAGGTAATGACTATAGAGAGGGCCCCGAGGATTCATAAAAACAATGAGTACCAATAATATTTACCGATGAGGATGCTCAAGGTGTGAGTTACCCTCTTGATGATGTGTTTATAATCAAGGCCAACATTAGCGGGTCGAAGATAGATATGATATTGGTGGACCTTGATACTATAGTGGATATTATATCCGAGGAGGCTTTGAATGGGCTGGGAATGAAGTTCACCAAGTTGATTAAAGAAGTAACTCTACTGTACAAGTTTAGGGGATCTACTGTTGTCCCAATTGGTCGGGTACTGATTATGCCCAAAAGGTACTCGCGGTTATCGCAGTATAGTTGGGGTGTCGATTCCTCATAGAGATGGTTACAAGGAACTAATTTACTTAAAAAAAATGTTAGCAGTAACTTAATGAAAATAGATAGATTGAATTGGTAATATGAAATAAAAACTATGGAAAATACTCAAGAGTTATAAGTAGAGAGAGATAGCAAAGCGTCGGGAATCCCTCTTGTATCAACTTCCTATATTCAGTTATTGATTTCTTTTATTACTCAATTGAAGGTTTCACATCCTAAACCAACAATCAGAAGATATTCAATTCAAAACACATAAAATTATAAGGTAATCGATGAATTACTTTCTCTATGTTAACAGCACACAAAGTTATCATTATGACCTATCTAACGTCGATAATATACCCACAAGCAATACTGCAACAGAAGATCAACTCATAAAACAACTTTACCAGTCACAACTGGGTTCCCTAATAACATATAGAAGAAGCATGATTATTCCTATATGTAAGTTGGAAAAACACAATCTCTAGATTCATAAATCAAAAGATAATAAAGAATAACAAAATATCAATTTTATTAAAAGTATTTAGGAATCAAAACATGAACATAAGAAATCAATTATAAGAGTTCATCTTTAGCTTTGCCTAGGAGATTAGTTCTCCATAGAGAAGAAAGACATAGCCTTGATAGATCGGAGAGACATCCTGTCTGGCTTGAGGCTCTTCGTTATTCTATCTCAAAATAATGTTTCTAACTCTTTATTGTGTATTTTCTCTTTGTCTCTATCCCGTTTTGTTTTCTCTTTTTAGGGTTTGGACAAACTTGGATTTATATAGGGAAGTCTCGGAGTCATTGTGCGCATCAAACACATCTAAATTAGGTTTCTGGTGTCTTTCGGGGCACCGCGGCGCTGGCAAGTGGCGTCGCGGCGCCCAAATTGCTGGATTTTATATGCATCAGGATCCGTAGGTGCGTCGCGATGCCAATAAAGGCACGTCGCTACGCGTGGCACAATTACTGGATTTATACTTTCTGTATTTCCGCTCTTCCCTCGTGCTTCCAATACGTCTGCAAGGTCCCGAAACATGTGTAATTGCTCCCATATCCATGTTCCATTGCTTTCTAATAATAAAACATAAAATAAACCATAATTAAGATTAAATACATGATAATCAAGCCTAATTAGCGATGTTCAAAGTATACTTTCATGCACTTATCACTACCCCCAACCAGCTTATTGTTAGTCCCTAGCAATTCAAGTGCAAAAAGAAAATAAGAACTAAACTAAATTAAAAATAAATAAATAAAAATTGTCTAAGCCACTTTCGTAGGGATCACGATTGTATTTTGTGTATGCAACAAGCCTTTAAATCCCTAGGTGGCCATAGCGGACGAGTTATAGTCTCGTGAGGGCTTACAGCGACGACACCCATAAACATCATTCAAAATATGCATTTATGCAAAAATAAAAAAATGAAATAGTCCCAATAGCTACACATATTATTGTCCTAAAAGAATGCTTAGTAATGAAATCATAGAACATTCAAAGTACTCAAAGCACATCAACTTCAAGTCATTGAATAAATTATCTCAGCCAGACTCACAGTTTGTGTGTGTAAAGGTTCATTCACAACTTGATTCCTAGGTAATCCAACTCAGTTATTTCATTTAAAAATTGGGATCTGAAGGGTGAAACCAACCTAGATATGTCAAATGCGCTCTGTATTTGCCTTTATGTGCTCAGTATGGTATGATTGTTTTTTCTTTTTTCTTTCTCTTTTTTCTTTCTTTCAAGACTTTCTCTTTTTATTTATACCATACATCATAACACTAGCAAATCAGGTTAGACATCTAAGCAAACGATCATTCATCGACATGTAATTTCTTCAACTAGTCACTTTGCCAACTATCTAGGTTTTCACTGCTAAAAACCTATAGTTAGGTGCTTACTAGTCTAACATAGAACAACTATTCAAGCATCAGATAAAAGTACATTTAAAGAACTTATCATTTCTAAAATTTCATCCAAAAGCAAACAATATTCATCATTGGACATATGTTTTACTATTAAGAACTTAAAAATAAATATTTTTTTATAACATGTATTATCACTACATGCATACACCCCGACATAAGGGTGGCAGAAAAGCCCAAGCCCGGCCCGGCCTGGCGGGCTAAATTACCAAGCCGGGTTTTAAGGACAGGGCCCGGCTTGGGCTCGGGCTTAAATTAAAAAAAAAACGGTGATGACTGACTGATGACTGATGATTTCACTTTCAAATTCAATTGCTTCTGACTGCTGTTCCTTTACTCCTTAGCCCTTAGCCCATTACCTCTGCTCTGCCGATCCTTTCTCATTTTTTCCCTAACCCTAATTCACAATTTCATTGTTCACAATTCACATAACATCCAATTTCATTGTCTCTCGGCTCGTCTCACTACTCTGCTCTGCTCTCATTCTCAGAATCTCAATTGCTCTCGGTTCTCCACTCTCCTCTCTTCTCGCCAGTCACCACACTCTCGGCAGTCTCGGGTCTCGGCAGTTGGCTAAGGTATTTTTTTTTGTTATATGAAAGTTGCTTTTGTCTAATAGCTATTGTAACTTGTAACTTTGGGGTTTTCTGTTTAGGTTGGTTTTCTTGCATTTGCTTCTGGTTGTCAAAGTTACAGGTTGCATTTACTCTCCTTGTAACAGGTTGCAGACTTTGGTGTTTCTGCATAATTGACAAGGACAATATCAAGGAGGAATGTATTTTTTTTACATGTGATTTGCAAAAAGTTATACAAAATTCACTTGGAAACTGATTTTATTATGTGCACAATTATCAAAATATTAAAGTAATTACTAAGGTTTCATTTTCTGAAATCTTTATTTTTGGTATTGTGATTTGCTTGTTACTTTGTAATTTAAAGGGGTTTGAATTGGAAAAATAGATAAAGGGGTTTGAATTTAAAGGGGTTTGCTTGTTACTTGGAAACTGAATTTTATTCTGTTACAAACATAAATGACAAATGGGAATGTTCCAACTTCCAATACCAGTGGGTACATAATGAGAAACCGTTAAAAATCAATGTGGGGCTCCAATGCTAGTGATATATAATGAGAAACTGGAAAAGTTAGATAGGACTGATTTTATTAGACAGCAATTAGCAACATAAAATGTTGGCCTGAACTTGGCAAAGTTCTCAAATCAAAGGATTAGTTATTCGAATGCTCTGTTTCTTTATCTTGTCATATTGTTGATTCAATTTTTTTTCCCAGATTTTGTTATGTTTAACTTGGAAGAATCTACGCCTATTCGGCCAAATTCCCCTGTTTTTCTTAACGGCCTTGAAGATGTACACGAGCATAGTGATGATGAAAATGAGATCCTTGATATTGAAGATGGAAAAATAGATGAAGATGGTAACAAAAGAAAGGGGGTAGCATTAGAAAATATGGATAATAAGAGACGAACGATAGCAAAATGTTGGGATCATTTTACCAAGATTACTGTTGGTGGGCAAATAAAGGCAAGATGTAATCACTGTGCCAAGTTATTGAGTGGTATGGCTGGAAAAGGTACCAGTCACTTAAATAGACACATGAAGAATTGTTATACTAAAAAACAGCCTAAGTTTGAAGATACAATTCAAAAAACTCTTAATGTTATAAAGCAAGAAGATGGAACGACTTCTATGGAGCTTAGATCATTTGATGTAAATATTGTCCATCAAAAAATTACGTCATTGGTTATAAAGCATGAGCTGCCACTGAAGTTTGTTGAGTTTGATGCTTTTAATGACTTGATTAATTATTGCAACCCTTTGGTGAAGAAAATGTCCAGAAACACTTTAAAGGCTGAGATTTTCAAATTATATAAATCAGAAAAGTTGAAAATAATGAATTTGTTGAATATTAATGACGATAGGGTTGCTATTACTACTGACATGTGGACTTCCGGTCACCAAAAGAGAAGGTATATGGTTGTTACAGGACATTTCATTGACAACTCATGGCATTTACAAAGTCGAGTCTTAAGATAATTTAATTTTGTGTACTTATAATATTATGTCTAACTTATTTATTGAAGATGCTAACATTTAATTACATACATTATGTATATGTAGGTTCATATATGTACCAGCCCCACATATTGCTGAGTGTCTATCTCAAGTTCTAATTAAATATATGATGGACTGCAATGTGGATCGAAAGCTGTCAACATTTACTTTGGATAATTGTTCAACTAATGATGCAATGGTAGAAAGATTGAAGGGAATGCTTTCAACTGAATCTTTGTTAGTGGGTGGTAGATTTTTTCATATGAGGTGTGCAGCTCATATTTTGAACCTAATTGTGAAGGATGGTTTGAGCGTGATTGAAGTGGTTATTGCAAATATTAGGGAGAGTGTTGCTTATTGGAGTAGCACACCGAAAAGGAATGAAACCTTTTTGATGTTCGCACGTCAATCATTGATGAAGACTGAAAGAAAATTGGTGCTTGATTGTCCGACTAGATGGAATTCTACATTTGTCATGCTTGATATTGTAGTTAAGTACAGAAAAGTTTTTCATAGAGTGCAACAAATTGAGCCCCATTATAAATGTTTGCCTTCTGATGCAGAATGGGAGATGGCTGAAAAAATGGTAGAATATTTACGTCCATTTTATTTGTTGACGGAGATGTTTTTAGGTACGAAGTACCCTACATCCAATATGTTTTTTCCACTAGCTTGTAAAATGAAGATGTCTTTGATGGAGTGGCAAACGTCCCTTATTCCTCAAGTTAAACAAATGGCCTCTATTATGATTGCCAAGTTTGAGAAATATTGGCAAGAGATTCATGGGGTGTTGGTTATGGCTGTCATTCTTGACCCAAGATTTAAGATGTTGTTAATTGATTATTATTTTCCAAAGATTTATGGTGTGGGTGTTCAAGAGCAAATTATTAAAGCACGTCAACTTTCTGAAGAGATAGTTAAATATTATGAAGCTAAGTCTGATGTTGGTGGTGAATCTTCTACTTCAGTTGTTCATTCCATAATATTGTGACCACTGATTCGTCTTCTTTTTTAGATTTTCTGACTTTGATTCTTTTGCCACTCAAAGCAATCATATGACAAGATCAAAGTCCGATCTTGAAAGGTACTTAGAGGAGCCTTTAGTTACTAGAACTCCAGACTTCGATATTTTGATTTGGTGGAAGACAAATAAGGGAAAATATCCTATTTTGGCTGAGATAGCTAAAGATATACTAGCTATTCCTATTACGACTGTGGCATCAGAGTCTGCTTTTAGCACTGGGGGGAGGTATTTGAGTCCACATCGTGCCAAATTACATCCTGACACATTGGAGGCAATAATGTGCACTCAAAATTGGTTATGGGCTTCTGAGCGAGGTATAAGACTATAATGATTATTTCTTAATTAATTATTTTCTTTGATTTACATGTTTTAACATTTTTTCTCATTAGGTCTTATTCATGAACAACTTATAATTTCTGGAGAGGAACTGATGGATGAAGTTGAAGGAGACTTTGAGCCACAAGAGTTAGATTAGTTTGATGCATTACTTTGTGGCATTTGGATAATTGGATTGTTAATTTATGGATGAAACATTGAAACTTTTAATGTACTTGTTTCGTTGTTTGTGGTATTTGGATTGTTAGTTTATAGATGAAACATTGAAACTTTTGATGTATTTGTTTGTGACATTTGGATGGAATATGGATGGTCAGTTACTTAGTTTATGGATGAAATATTGAAACTTTTGACTTTTGAGGTATTTAGTTGTAAATTTTGGATTGTTAGTTCATGGATGATACTTTGAAAATTTTTATGTATTTGTAAATTTTTATGTATTTGTTCTAGGCTCTCACATTGGGCCTGTAGCTCTCACATTGGGCCTAAGAGCTTAAGGGAAAGGTACTCTAACTGGGATGTGTGGCACTTGTTCTTCTTGAGGAGTACTTGCACTACCATCCTTAGTAGCACCTACAGTGTTGGAGGTGTCCTGCATCCCTACCTCTTCACTCCTAGTGATTATGGCATTAACACTTTTTATATTGGATGCCTCGGGATCAGCCTGTGCCATGTGTTTCCCGTGTGGATTAGGTTGAGCTTGAGATGGAAATTTCCCTTGTTCTTGCACACTTAGGACATTAGTCAACTTAGAGACTTGACTTTTTATCTCCTTATTGTCTTCCACATATGAGCTATCAATGACTCAAACTTTTGATTGGTTTTGCTTTGGGCCTCCACTAATACTTGCACAGTATCCTCTAAAGAATTCCTAGGAACGGCAGGTGTGTGATACTGGGGGAACTGTAACCTCTAGTTTGTGGTGTCTGACTAGGTTGTGGGGGCTCTTGTTTCCAACTAAGATTGAGATGGTTCCGCCAACTAGGATTATAGGTATCTGAATACGGTGTATAAGGCTTCTTGTACATCCCAAATGTATTGTATTGTTCCTCATATGTTCCCCTCATCTCACCATATAGAGGGCACTCTTGGCTAAATAGTTTATCCCCTTACATACAAAACATACCCCTTGAGGTTCTAATTGAGCTACCGCATGCATAGTCTTGATATCGTTGACTTTTAAGGCTCTTGACTCCCTAGTCAATAGCTCAAACGGTGCCTTAAGACTATCTTCATCCCTAAAGTGGTGTATGCCTCTGCTAGAAGGAGTGAGGTGTGTCCTGTTAGTGTTATCCATGGTATTAAGTCCATTCCAAGTGTGAGATTTCTCAGCTAGGTCATTTAAGTACTCTAATGCCTCATCAGGGTCCTTTCGGATGAACTAACCATTGCACATTCTCTCAACAAATTGGCGCTCTCTAAGGGTTAGTTCATCATAAAAATAACTTACTAAGCGCCAACTCTCATAACAATGGTGAGGACAACTAGCTTACATCTCTTTAAACCTCTCCCACATTTGATAAAGAGTTTAATTATCTTTCTGGAAGAAGGTAGAGATTTTTCTTTTCAGGGCATTCGTTCTATGGTGTGGGAAGTATTTGTTAAAGAATGCATGTGTCATCTCGCCCCATGATCATATTGACCAAGGTCTCAAAGAATACAACCAGCTTTTAGCTCTATCCTTAGGGTAAATGGGAAGAACTTAAGTCTAATTATGTCTGTATTCCCAAACCGATCATGGAAAGTTGCTACAACCCGTTCAAATTCTCTAATGTGAACATAAGGGTTCTCGTTCTCCAAACCATGAAAGGTTGGGAGATATTGTATCATTCCAGGTTTAAAATCTATATGTGGTGCATTAGGAGGAAACATGATGCATAATGGTGTAGTTGTGCGAGTGGGATAGAGGTACTCTTCAAGAGTCCTCATGGGTGGTCTCTCGTACTCACTCATGCTGTGTGTGCTAGATGTAGATGTTGTGGCAAAAAGATTATCAAACGGACTTTCTGAGTCTGAGTTTTCCTCTTCAGTCCTAACAAATCTATCAAACCTATCTCTACGTCTAGGCATGTAATTAAACACGAGTAAAACAAGGATATAAATAAAGGAATAAACTAAAAATAAATAAAATCAAAACAAAAATTAAAACTGAAATAAAATAATAAATAATTAAAAAAAATAAAGGTGGAACGAAGTTACCGATTTTTTTGTTGACCAAGCAAACCTGCTCCTTTTGCCCCGGCAACGGCGCCAAAATTTGATTACGCCCAAAAAGTACTCGCGGTTATTGCAGTATAGTTGGGGTGTCGATTCCTCAGAGAGATGGTTACAAAGAAAATATTTACTTAAACAAAATGTTAGCAGTAACTTAATGAAAATAGATTGGTAATATGAAATAAAAGCTATGGAAAATACTCAAGAGTTATCATAAGAGATAAACAACAAAGCGTCTGGAATCCCTCTTGTATTAACTTCTTATATTCAGTTATTGATTCCTTTTATTACTCAATTGAAGGTTTCACATCCCAAACTAACAATTGGAAGATATTCAATTCAAAACACATAAAATTCTAATATAATCGATGATTTACTTTCTCTATGTTAACAGCACACAAAGTTATCATTATGACCTATCTAACGTCGACAATATACCCACAGGCAATACTGCAGTAAAAAATCAACTCATAAAATAACTTTACCAGTCACAATTGGGTTCCCCAATCACACATAGAAGAAGCATGACTATTCCTATATGCAAGTTGGAAAAACACAATCTCTGGGTTCATAAATCAAAAGATAATAAAGAATAACAAAACATCAATTTTATTAAACGTTAAAAAGTATTTAGGAATCAAAACATGAACATAAGAAATCAATTACAAGAGTTCATCATTAGCTTTGCCTAGGAGATTAGTTCTCCATAGAGAATAGAGACATAACCTTGATAGATCAGGGAGACATCCTGGCTTAAGGCTCTTCGTTATTCTCTCTCAAAATTATGTTTCTAACTCTTTGTTGTGTGTTTTCTCTCCGTTTCTCTCCTTTTTTTTCCTCAAAATTATGTTTCTAAATTAGGTTTCTGGTGTCTTCTGGGGCGCCGCGGATCCCAACTTTCTGGATTTTGTATGCGTGTAGGATTCGTAGGCGCGTCGCGACGCCAATAAGGGCATGTCACGATGCATGGCACAATTTCTGGATTTATGCTTTCTACATTTTCGCTCTTCCCGATTGCTTCTGATGCGTCCACAAGGTCCCGAAACATCTGTAATTACTCCAATATCAATATTCCATTGCTTCCTAATAATAAAACATAAAATAAACTATAATTAAGATTAAATACATGATAATCAAGCCGAATTAGCGATGATATGACCGACTTCACCATGATAGAATTTTTAAGTAGCTACCATGTGATTTTCGGAAGACCCTTCATGATAAAATCAAAAGCAGCCATGTCGAGCTACTAGTTGATAGTAGTTAGGTGCAGGATTACCTTTATAATTTTTGAAGTTCATGTTATTCATATAAGGGACTTGCTCTAAATTTTCATCTCCTTCTGGTAACATCATACTCGCATCCACAATAGTTTTAATAGATGGTTGTGCTCGTTGATTGGTTAAGGTTGCTATAAGAGACATGAGGGATGAAACTTGAGCCGATAGTGCAACAATAGAATCCACTTCGTGTATGTCTGCCACCTTCATCACGTTATAGCGTTTGCTTGGCCATTGGAAATTATTAATGGCCATTTCCTCCAAAAGAGTGTAAGCATCCTAAGCAGTCTTATTGAAGAGAGTTCCCCCAGCGACTACATCAACCATAGTCATCATTCAACTTATTATAGAATAACAGAATTTGAACCCAGTCTTCATAATTATGTTGTGGGCACCTTCTGAGTAGATCTCTAACGTGCTCTCATGCCTCATACAGGTTCTCGGTCTCCAACTGCTTAAAGATGCTAATCTCTGTTTCTCAGTTGGGATGATTTAGTGAGTGGAAATAACTTTTGAAGAAATCGTGTGGTCATATCCTCTCATATCACGATGTTCCCTATTTGTATAGATTGAAGCTAACCCCTTGCTTTCTCCCTTAAAGAGAATGAGAACAAGCGCAACCCGATGGTCTCTTTAGTTACTCCATTCATCTTAATTTTATCTGCCATCTCTAGGAACATCCTTAAGTGAATGTTGGGATCCTCTACAACTGAACCCCCATATTGATTCTGTTGCACCATGTTGAGGAGTGTAGGTTTCAACTCAAAATTATTGGCATTGATTGGTTGGTACCCAATCATACAATAATTATCATCGATGGCTAACTTAAAGTGATCTCGGATTACCACCTGACGCAGGTTGTTCTCTATGTTTTCAGCTGCCATTGTTTCTTTTTCAATCTTCATTTCTTTCTTTAGTCTCCTTGTTGTTCTCTCTATTTCAAGATCAAACAAGAGTGAATCGAGACATGTGGATCTTCTTATTCACTGTGAAGCAAAGAAAGAAAGAAAGAAATAATAAAATAAGGAAAAAAATCTAAATTAAAGTTAAAGTTACTTGGTAATAGTATTAATGTGAACCTGATGAGTGGTATTTATATCACTATTTCCCACTCATTTAATCTAATATTTTGTATAGTTTCTTCAATGATTTATTAACCTGGAACAGAACCCACGAGGATTGAAATCAAATTCACACTAAAACTAAAATTAATAAACTTAACTTTATTTAGAAATCAATTTAAATTGAAATTAAAAACTAAAGAAGCGGAAAGTCAAAACGTTTTAATTAAGAAAAACCGGGATGATTTCTTTTTTAGAGTCTGATTTCACCTACTTATCCACTATGTATTTGTTATGCCAATCATTTATTACTCAATCTATTAGTTTATAGGCCAAGAATCCTAAATTATTATACTTTGTCTCCTGAGTGCCGAGTGAAAATATTATTAGTTACCGATTTCGATATCTCTACAAAAATCTGGTAATTAACAATTCATTATGTTATGTGATTCTTTGTTAACGACTTCAAAGGAATTATAGGCCTCCAGAACTCTAAAAAATTCCTAAGTTATATTTTCTAGATCCTATTTATAATCCCTCTCTCGAGTGATAGATTCTAAACATGGAAACATCTAATGTATGGCCAGAAAACAAGAAGCATTAAACACAAGAAATTATAAATAATTGATTTAAAACTTAATAATAATTAATTAACAATCAAAAATATAGGTTAAAGCTTAGGCTACATCATCCTCTAGAATAAGAAAATTAGTTCAAGAATAAATAAAAGAACAATAAAAATGGAGTCAATAACGTATTAAACATCATAAGAGTTTGAAGGAAAAAACTAGAAGATAAGACCTGAATCGAATCCCTTCATCTTCGGACGTCACCACATTTGTCTCATCTTCTTCCTTTTCAATTCCCTCATTGGATCTCTCTAAATTATGCGTTTAGAGCTCTCTAATTTTATTTTTTTTCCTCCTAGTTAGGGTTTTAGACGAACTATGTATTTATAGGAAGTCTTGGAGTCCTTCTGCATGTAGAAAACCAAAAAAACTATTTATTACGGGAATTCGTCCAGGCGTCGCGACGCCAGCTTCTCTGGAAATTCCGTTTGCTAATAGCAATGGCGTCACGACGCCTTTTTCTCGGCCAAAGTATCTTGTTTTACATATTTTACCTTTCATGCGTTTGCATCCTTAAATCCCCAAAACATGTACGTTAGCCTCAATATCCATACTCTAATACTTCATATCAATAAAATACAAAATAAACTACAAAATACATAAAATGATACGAAACTAACAAAATAATAAGCTATAGCTATAAGGATAAATGGGTATTAATCACGTTTATCACAAAGCAAGGTTGCCATAGGCTGGTACAATTACAGTGAAATGGGTGGAACAGATTGGCCCATTTAAGGGTAGTTGTGGAGAGTTGTAATGGCAATGATGGCGAGGTGACATGGGCTAACGTCAGAGGCAGTGGAATAGTGAATTTGGAATCATATATAAATGGGTTGAAGTCTCAGATTCAATGGTTAGCAAAATTCGCATCTCAAAACTTGTAAAAAGCTAAGAGCTTAAGAACTAGTGATGGAGATAAAAAGCTGGTCGATGACCTGACTAAATGAGTGAATTGTACCGAACTTGTCTAAGACCCAAGGTGTATTGTCACTTTGTGAGTTCATTTCCCCATTGTAACCCGAGCAGTAATAAAATATAATATCTTTCTCCCATGGACGTAAATAGGAGTCTCTTTCTGCCGAACCACATAAACTCTGTGATTTATTTGTCTGCTTGCTACGCTTTCTTTGGTTCCCAACTAAACAAACAAATTAATTATTATATATATATGTATATGTATATATGTATGTATATATGTATATATCAATCTTTTAAAAGCAATGCTTTTCAAAATGCTCAGTCTAGGAGAGCCTTTTTTTTTAGTGTTTCAGAATTGGACCGGGTATCGAACCGGTGATGTAAACGATTAAATGGAAAATTGGTTTAACCGGTTGAATTGTGTCAAAAAAATCATCAAAATTGGCTTACGTAATAAATAATTTTATTTAATAAAAAATTAAAAAATTATGCCGGTCCGGCCCCTTTTTACCAATTAACCGATTTTTTATCAGATCGGTTTTTTATATATGGCAGATTCTCAATTCGTCTGGTTGGACCGGCCAATCCGGTCCGATCCAATTCTAAAAACTATGATTTTTTTAAATATATTGATGTAATCCATTTTGATCCCACATTTACTATTTGCTGATCATGGTCCTTTTTTCACTGAAACCTCCCCCGATATTATTTCCCTCGTACAACCCACAACCATTGTTCTGTAGTACCTTCACCTCCTCTCCCTTCAATCAAATCTGCTAGCTTTCTCCAGTTCTCCAGGAAAAATCATAAAAAAAGAGGCTCGAATAGTACAATCTCTCTGCCACCCAGAGTAAATTAAAAACCATGAAATAGTTGTCAACTTTATTAGATAAACTCCAATATTAATAATTTTTTTACTAAAAATATATTAATAATAATTCACGACTTAATTTATATGCTACCTTGTGGGGGAATAATGGATATTGTGGGCTTTTTCGAATTATTTGATATCTCATCTATTGCGGTTTTTCTTTGACATTTATGTACGATAATGAAAGTGATGGATAAGGAACAACATGATGAAAAATTTTAAATTCCTCATGATTCTATATCATTTTTTTTTTTTTTTTTAGATTATCAATTTTCACTTAATTGTTTTCCAAAAAACTTTAAATTAGTTTTTTTTTATAATCTACAATTTGAAAATTATACACTTTTCCACCTGATAAAGTGACAATTATTCATTTTTTTCACCTGATAAAATGGAAAATTATCTATTTTCACCTCATAAAAGTGAAAAAAATGAACACATTTAAAACTTTAAATGGAAAATGGAATAATATCGAAGTTTTCATGGAAAAAGATATTTAAATTATTTATCAAATGGAAAAATGATAATTTTTTTAATTTTTTTTTATTTTGCCAATGTGATGTCAAAATCATGGACTCATTCATGCAAAGATTATGAACACATAAAATCCTTTGGTTGTGTACAATCCAACCACAAGAAACAAGTCGACTATTATTAATCTAGAACTCATGCGTTTTTTTATAAAAAATTATTGACGTATTCCTCAATTTACTGGGAAAAATTATTAAAAAAGACAAAATAATAATATTTGTGATGGTCATTTTTTGGGGTCATAAAATGGGTCTCTTAAGCCATGAAACAGTCACAAAGTTAGTGGCATATGTGACCACCGATTTCGCCATCTCAGAGTGTCATATGAGTCTTGTTCTATGTAATGTCAAAAAAATCATTTGCTTTCATTCTTGAATGATTGATTTAAGTCATAGTTATTGTGAAATAAAAGTTTTAGTGGGTCAAAGATAAAAACCTATTTGATACGAATTAAAAAATTTATGGATCAAAATTTAAAAACAATAAGTAAATATTGGGGTAACTATCAAGATATTAATGTTATAAAGATGAGTTTATTAATATCTATTTTACTGATAAAATTTGAACGGGTTAGTTCAAAACCCAAATTTTTAATCCAACCCGAGATTGACTCATCATTTGCAAGTCAAGTTTTCATACCCAAAAATAATTTAAAAATTTTCAAACCCGACCAGCCAAGTCACCCCTTACAGGCTTAAGCGGAGTAGGTAAAATTTCATATTGTCCTAGACTCTTATAAAAAATGCACTATCTGAATTCGAACTTAGAACTTCAAAGTGAGATCCTGAACTCTACACCACCGAACCACTCTCCTTCAGAATACCCAACCATACACACCTATGTGTAAGTGCAAGCTGGGCCTGCTGCCTGCTAATTGCTGTATTATCATGTATGTGAGCTGCTTATTATTGTGAAAATGCCAGAGCTTATTAGAATCAATTTGCCGAAATGAATGTTAATTATGAATAGAACATTGTACATCTTTAATAATAATAATAATAACTCTCATTTGATTAATAATTTGAAAATAATTTTCATAAATTTTTTTCCTTTTAAACTTACCATAGTACTTCTAAAATTACCTGTAGCCGTACAAATCCCTTTAAGCATGAAAGTGGGCGTACTTAAAATCAGGCCCGGCCCTAGGCACTGGCAAACAAGGCCTGTGCCTATGGCCCCAATCAAATATAATACGAACCCCTACCCTGGGGTCCCATATTTATATGAATTTACTTTTTTAGCAAATTTTTCAATCTAATTTATCAATTTTGCTGAGACCAAAAACAAAGCAAGTCCACAAGGCTATGCACAAACCTCACTAAAAGTTGTTTTTATTGCAGGTATATATTGTATGTTATATATCTTTTAATTAAATTAGATTTGAACCTTATAATTTTACTTCGTCTTAAGCCTTCGAATGTTCAGGACCGACCTCCTTAAAATCAGTTCTATTGCTACATTTTAAATGAAACCTAGGCCATCCAAAATTGGATTAATTGGCCTAAATTCTATTACAAATTTTTCCTGCACACGTTTTTTTCCCCCTTTTTGGTAAATCTAATCGCAACAGAGTGGAAAAATCAATAACAATACTGCATAATTTTTTACATAATCATATATATATTTGATAAAATATAAAGGAGAAAAGAGAATAATTATTTTTTTCAAATACATATAATTGAGGTTTGTGCCAACTTTTCGATATCAAATATTGAATTTGCATGGATTGAAATTGTAATGACCTTAATTTATCGTGCGGTCTTAGCAATGAATTTGCTCACTTTATGCTCCAGCATCCCTTTTTATCTTTTATCTGTGTGTTTTGTTTAGACAGAGAGACATGAATTTGTGAGAGAAAATATGTTGACTAAGTTATTCCATTACCTTTTATAAGGTTTTGTTTATATACACATCAATTAAATCTACTATTATAAGTTAGCAAAGCAATTAATGCTACAAATCCTACTACAATAAGGAAAAATCTATTTAATAAGAGAAACTAAGTACATGTAACTCCTTTATATTATTTAGGGTACAAATATATCTTCCTAATTAAGATGAAATAGCCTAAATAAGGCCCCTAGTAAGCTCTAAGAGCTTGAATCCCGAAATAAGATAAAATCGCTTAAATAAGACATCAAATGCTCCTCAATGTTAGCCCAATACTTGTTTTGGGCCAATAAAATTGGTGTGTTGCCACACCAAGAGTCATCACGTATGGAGCAAATAAATTGGGGTGTAACACTCCCCCCACCCAATTCATGTAACGCCATCATTGCGTCTTCATTGAAGACCACTCGCTAGCTCCATCTCTATGTCGTAGACCATGTCCTTCCTCAAAGATGTTCTGTCTAAAAATGTTACAATCTGAAATCCCCATGTCCATTTGAGCAAGCCACGAACCCCTCGAATGAAAGCTTCGGTGCACGACCAGTCTTAAGATGGTCTCGAAAACCTCCAGCTTGCCTCCATTGACTGAAGTTAGCCTAACGTAGAAATTATGCATCTCATTCAGCATCTCACTGCAAGCTTGTTGAACCCTACGCACCAAATTTCGCAAGTATAACTCCATACGTAGCGAACTAGTGAGCTTGTGCTCACAAGACCATGGTTCTGCAAACCCCAAACCAAATCCCAATCTTCTCGCAAACAGCTGCTGCTCACTGTAGGAGGGGTGTGCTAATATCAGTGACTTACGACGAGTTCGTTGTCCCTTGCACCCAATCTGATGCAAATGTCAAGTCCGGCATATGTTTTTACTCTCGCAAGAATCAAATCTCTTAATTATACCGCTACAACCCCCATAGCAAAGTCCGAACTCCCCCTATGCACCTCATCTGCAGATGTGCTACTCGAAAACGATAAACCCAATTTTCTCACTACGACGCACTTTGGCCTTTCATAAGCACGTCTACCCCATTCGAATCCTTTACTTGCTTTCCCATTAAACAAGCCACTATTAGACGTTGTTGTAGCCAATTTATCCTCGATGAACCCATGAAAAGACTGATGTTCGACCCTCTCGATCCATTCTGCTATTGCTCCCCTATTTGTCTTCTCGCCGAGGTTGTGCCAACCCTATTTACGAGTCCAAGATGACTAAAAAAATTAGCATTAGAATGGTCATGTACCTTGTCGGATGTCTCATGTTCGCTGCCCACCCACAACAAACCACTGCGTATATAACCAAGTAACGTCGACATATCACAATATGTTGTATTCAACAAACCCAATGATGATCTTTGGAGTGTTATCGACTCCAATGGCTTTCAGGGTTCTATCAACTCCCAATGAAAACCTATTGCTTCTTATATTGCTGCATCTTAAATGAAAACCTAGCCCAATTCAAAACATTACATATTTTTTTCTGCACACGGTTATTTTCCTTATTGGTAAATATAATCTCAACATATAGGAAAATTCAACAATACTGCACAATTTTTAACACAACCATATATATATATTTGATAAAATATAAAGGGAAAAAAAGAATAATTTTTTTCTTTCAAATACATATAGTTGAGTTAAGGTTTGTGCTAAATCATTTTTCGATATAAAATATTGAATTTGCATGGATTGAAATTGATACAATTGTTAAAATTTTGACTTATATTTAAATAAATATAGACAACAATTTGTGCAAGATACCAATAGGCTAGAACATATACATAATTTTTTTTTTAATTTAATAGTTATTTTATATATATATATATATATATATATATATATATATATTTATAAAATATAGATAGGGCAAAACCCAATTTCATTTTTTAACAATTTACATCCGTCGGGATTTGAACTTGGGCGAGATGTTAAAAGAAAGCTACTTGAAAATAGGGTTGGCAAAGTCAAGTAGGCTCGAGCTTTGATCAAGCCTAGGCTCGACCCTCATGGGCCTACATTTTTAAAATATCTTTTTAAAAAAAATAGAATTTAAAGTTTTAAAATTAAGTTTTAAGCTATTAAAATTTATATTAAAATAACTTTTAAAATAATAAAAGCTAATTAATTAAGTAAACTTTTAAAATTGAATTTGGGGGAAAAAAGAAGGAGTTGTCAGCTTTAATGGAAAAATTAAGGAGTTTCAAGGAGAGTGAGGAGTATGCAGCTAATGGGGGAGAGCAAAGAAAGGTGGAGGAAAAGATTGATCAATATGTTGAGAGATGAGGAGATCTTTTGGAAGCAACGATCTAAGGCAGATTGGCTTAAAGAGGGGATAGGAATACAAAATTTTTCCATCTTAGGGCGTCAGAACGCAGGAGGAAAAATCAGATCAGGGGTATTGAAAATGATCAGGGAATTTGGATAGAGGATGAAGTTGAGATAGAAGCATTATGTGTGATTATTTTCATAAGTTATACTCCAGCTCAAACCCAACCCAACTGCAAATTGACAGAGCTACACAGGGCATTAACTGCCGGATCTCAAGGGATATGAAAGCCAAGCTAGATGAGGCTTTTACTAAGGAAGAAGTTGTGGAAGCTCTCGCAAGTGTGCCAACAAAATCTCCAGGACCAGATGGACTACAGGCCGTATTTTTCCAGAAAAACTGGAGTTCAGTGGAGCAGGGGGTGGTTACCACTTGTCTTCAGATTCTGAATAGTCATGGAGATATTACTCCTCTAAACCACACACATATAGCCCTAATTCCAAAAGTCCCAAAGCCAAAGAAGATGTCAGAGTTGAGACCAATTAGCCTCTGCAATGTTATTTACCGGATTGTAGCAAAAGCCATAGCTAACAGACTGAAAGGTATTCTCCACCAGATTATATCTCCATCCCAAAGTGCTTTTATTCCTGGACGGCTAATTACGGATAACATAATTGTTGGGTACGAATGCTTGCACAAAATCAGACATGCAAAGGGGAAGAATAATGGTTTGGTTGCGTTGAAAATGGATGTCAGCAAAGCCTACGACATGATTGAATGGAAATTTCTAGAGAGTGTGATGTTAAAGCTGGGTTTTGACAGTAACTGGGTCAGACTAATTCTGGGATGTATAACCACCTCGTCATTTTCGATAATTATGAATGGAACGGCCAGGGGTTTCATTAAACCTCAGAGAGGACTAAGACAAGGCTGCCCACTATCCCCTTACCTCTTCATTTTGTGTACAGAGGCCTTTTCGCAGCTGCTTAAGAATGCAGAACAGCAGAGTCTATTTCACCCTTTGAAATTTAGCAGAGACATCTCAATCTCGCACTTACTTTTTGCCGATGACAGCCTGGTTTTCTCCAGAGCTGCTGTAGCAGATTGCAAAAGTCTTAAGCAGATCTTTGACAACTATTCTGAAGCTTCGGGACAGATTTTTCACTTTGACAAAAGCTCCATGTTCTTTAGCAGTAAGACAAAGCCAGAAGCAATAGAGGCAATTAAGAGTATTTTCGGCTTGAAGGTGGTGTCTAGGTATGAGAAGTATTTGGGTTTGCCGGCAATGGTGGGGAGA
Source organism: Zanthoxylum bungeanum (assembly GCA_019454045.1). Taxonomy (NCBI): domain Eukaryota; kingdom Viridiplantae; phylum Streptophyta; class Magnoliopsida; order Sapindales; family Rutaceae; genus Zanthoxylum; species Zanthoxylum bungeanum. The sequence continues at coordinate 19,742 of SKCR01002668.1, forward strand.
AATAAGAGGAGGTTTTTTAATGAGGTCAAGTTAAGAGTGGTTAACAAGATATCGAATTGGCAAGCAAAGTTTTTCTCGAGTGGTGGCAAAGAAGTGCTCATAAAGGCGGTGGCTCAGGCTATTCCCGCTTATGCAATGAGTGTCTTCAAATTACCTAATGGGGTTTGTGATGATATCCAAAAAGTCATAGCTAGGTTTTGGTGGGGTTCGTCAAATGACAAAAGAAGCATTCATTGGACTAGGTGGGAGAATTTATGCCACTCCAAAATTAGAGGGGGTTTGGGTTTTAAGGACCTATCAAGCTTTAATCAAGCATTGGTGGCTAAGCAGGGGTGGCGGGTGCTGCAAGAGCCTGAATCTTTAGTTGCAAGGGTCTTAAAAGCAAGATATCACAGGAAGTCTGATTTCATGAATGCAAAACTAGGCACAAACCCTTCTTTTATTTGGAGAAGCTTTATCTGGGGAAGGCAGGTGTTGGAGAAAGGGCTGAGATGGAGAATTGGTAACGGTGAGAGGGTAAAAATATTCAGAGATAATTGGATTCCGAGACCTGAAAAGTTCAAGCCAATTCAAGCCTCCGAGATGGATAACACAGCAGTTGTTGCGGATTTGATGATAAACAATCGATGGAATGAGGTGCTAGTGAGGCAGTCTTTCCGAGAAATAGATGCAGCCGAAATTTTAAGATCCGGCTGCCTAATAGAGTTCAAGAAGATGTAGTTATGTGGCATTACGATAAGAGAGGTTTATACTCAGTCAGAAGTGGTTATCAAATTGCATATAGAAGCAAAAACCAAGCTTCTACCAGTGGCTGTGAAGTGGGGAGCTATTAGAGCTTGATTTGGGCCAATGCCTTGCCAGCCAAGGTAAAAAATTTTATGTGGAAGGCTGCCAAAAATCTGCTGCCAACAAACCTAAATTTGTGGAAGAAGAAGGTGTTGGAGGAACCGAGATGTTTGCGGTGTAATAATCAAGTGGAGACAGTTTTCCATGCTCTGTTTGACTGTAAGTTTGCGAAGAAAGTCTGGTGGCATACCCCATTCGCTGAGATCATCAAGAACTCCCCATGTCGTGAGGCGCTTGGCATGCTACACATCATAAACACACATGGAGGCGAGATGGGCATGGATTTGTTTTTGGCAACTTGCTGGGTGGTGTGGCAAGCAAGGAATTATGCCATCTTTGAACAAAAACGAGAGGCGCCTGAAAGTGTGGTTCAAAGGGCAGAAATTTTGGCTAAGGGGAGTAGCTGGTCGATAGATCAATGTAAGCCCTTTGAGAGTGCTAGAAAGCCTATAGTTAGAAAGAAGTGGGAACCGCCACCGGAAGGTTGGGTTAAGATGAACACAGATGCGGCTATTGATAAACAAAATCATCTGGCTGGTTTAGGAGTAGTATTCAGAGATAGAGAGGGTAAAGCAACTCTAATTGCAGTTAAATGCATTAACTCTGATGGAGATGTGGAGGAAGCAGGAGCAGAAGCTGTTAATTTTGGTTTACAAGTGGCGGAGGAGGCTAGAATGAATAGAATGATTATTGAGTCTGATTGTAAACAAGTGGTAGACTTAGTTTGTAACAGGAAGGGCACAAGAAAAGAAATTTTCTGGACCATTAACGAGATAAAGGAGAAGATGTTGAAGCATAGTAGTGTTTCGATGTTCCATATCCCCAGATCTTGTAATGGCTTTGCCCATGAGATTGCAAAGATAGCTGTAGGTTTTCTTTGTCCTGTTCAGTGGAAAGATGTTTTCCTTCAGAAGTAAAGTGTATTGTTGACACTTTTCAGTAATGAAATATACCGTTGAACTTTTCAAAAAAAAAAAAATTAAGTAAACTTAAAAAATAATGTAACTAGAGTTCTTTTTTTTTTTAAATGAATTATTTTAATATAAAATAAAACAAATGGCTGGGTTGGACTTTTTTCTTAAAGCCCAAGCCCAATTCCTTAACCATGGGGATGAGACGTCGTTGTTGGGTTTCTAAGGTCAGACCAAGATCATTTCAAGCATAAAATCATGTGAATACGTAAAGAAGTATAGCGGAAATGTACTCACTTTGAACGGTTATAGGATGTGTAGAGAACAAAAAAAAATTGCTCTCTTTGAAGTTGTTACAAGCTCCTCCAAAGTTGTGTATCAAGCTCCAAGCTTTATCTTTGATTCTAAGCTCAATGTGAATGGTTTCTCTAACACCTTAGTATGATTCCTTGAGTGTGCTAGCACTTGAAAAATTGCAACAATTCTTCCTTTGTTCTTGGTAGTATTCGGCCAAGCCAATCCAAGAGAGTGAGAGAGTGAAAATGGCGTGAATGAGAGAGAGAAGAGAGTTGAGTGAAAATGTTGTATTTGATTTTCAAAAAACCAAAATAATGATATACCAAATGTTTGGTAAAAGTCTATCACACTTCACACTTGTGTGTTAAACAAGTTATCAACCACCTACCAAATTCCATCAACTAAAAGTTGATTAAAGTGACTAGGTGATGTGACTAGTGATGTGACTTGTGGACCCCACTCGAATTCAAAATTCGAGTGGGCCCGCAAACACTTCCGGGCTCGGGTTCGTTAATTCCGAATTAACGAATTTTCTGTTGCGACGTAATTAAATCAAATTTAATTAAATAATTATGCCTAGTAAAATTACTATTAAAGTCGCTCGCGAATTAATTCTAAATTAATTCGTTCGCCCGAATTAAAATACAATTTTAATTTCGTTATGAAATCTAATTTCATTTAATATATCGAATATATTATTTTATTGATTAATTCCGAATTAATCATTCTCTCTCTTCTAATTGAATTTTATCCTAGATAAAATTTCGCCGTAATTAATCCTAGATTAATTTTCTCTCACTTCCAATTAATCACAGATTAATCATGTTCGAGTCATACGTCATCGGTGAATCTTCGGGAAGTAACCCATGAGATCCCTGGATATGTTGGCAGTAAATCCGGTCGTCGGACTATCCGAACATGTGCGTACCCGGTACCACTTTCTTACTGATTTACGAGACATGGTTGGCTTCTAGCAAAGCACCGTGCCTACCCAATTCTCCAAAAATATTCTTTAAGGAATATATAATCTATAATAGGCGTAGTATACGTAGTATTCCGTATTGCGATCCAGTATCTGATGTCACATGTAAGGTCTGGGGCTGGAATAGTGTTTGTCCCGTACGAAGCATATATCGGATCACAAACAACTAGTCTATATAATCGGATAATCATGACCTTGTCATATTATCCCGATAGTTGCAACATAATAGAGAACCGGTTCTGTATCCATGCGTGATCATCATCTCCATATGACTGAAGTGATACTTCTGTCTTGACATCACACCCAATACACTACGATTCTCAATAAACCCAGAAGAGGCGTACACAGAACCTATTAAAGTCCTGGACGACCAAAACCAAAGCGTATTGATTGTCGCAAGTACTAGCGATGCAAGTCTCAGGTTAAGACCAAATACACCTACCTTGAAGTGGATTCCCATAGACACATAGTCATACTACCAATGGGACTCTGCGGGGTCTATCGAGAGCGAAGCTGTTTCCATACCATCGATAAACACAACCTCCTATCACACTTGCATAAGTATCCAATACTTAAATATATGAGAACTATGTTGTTACGCTTCCATAACACGCACAAGTCCAATACTAGTCAATTCTGCATTATCGATGTCCAGTCTCGATAATACTACGATTAGGGATATTTAATGATTAAACCTTTGTGGATTGATATTGTCTCATATCTTATAATCCGGAACTAATCATAAAGACTTTTATCATTTATATATATAAGTAATCTAATTACAAAATGATAAAATGGAATTTCCATTGTCACATAGTTAATTTGTAAAAAAACCACAATGTCTTTTACAAATAGTGACGCTATGGGTCATAATTGTCCAACAATCTCCCACTTGGCCTATAGCCAGTCACTCAAGCATCTAACACCTGAACTATGTACATGTCGCTCAAACTTTTGCTGAGGAATAGCTTTCGTCAGCGGATCTGCAATGTTGTCCTCTGATGCGACCTTCTCGATCTTCACATCGCCACGATGTATGATCTCACGAATCAGATGGAAACGTCGAAGAACATGCTTGGATCGTTGATGAGACCGCAATTCCTTAGCCTGCGATATAGTCCCGTTATTGTCACAATACAATGGAACGGGCTCAGCTGCTAACGAAACTACTCCTAATCCAAAATTGGAATTTACGGATCCAAACTGCCTAGCAATATATTCTGCTTCTGTTGTTAAATCGGCAACAGTCTCTTGCTTGAAAGATTTCCAGCTTACTGCTCCGTTGTTCAAACAAAATATGTACCCGGATTGTGACTTACAGTCGTCTTTATCGGTTTGGAAACTTGCATCGGTAAACCCAGTTACCTCAAGTTATCCATCTCTATAGATTAAGAAAGCATCCTTAGTTCGTCTAAGATACTTAAGGATATTCTTAACCGCCATCCAGTGACCATCACCTGGATCGGCCTGATAGCGACTACACATGCTCAAAGCATACGAGACATCAGGTCGCGTACATATCATGGCATACATGATCGATCCGACTGCAGAAGCGAACATGATCTGACTTATGTTGTCTCTCTCATCTTGAGTTTTAGGACACATGTCCTTAGATAGAGTGACGCCATGTGACACTGGCAACAAACCCCTCTTAGACTGTTCCATGTTGAATCTCTTCAACACTTTGTCAATGTACGTGTTATGGGAGAGTCCAAGCAGCTTTCTAGATCTATCCCGGTAGATCTTTATTCCTAGAATAAAGGCTGCTTCTCCTAGATCCTTCATGGAGAATTTTAATGAAAGCCAAGTTTTCACCGATTGTAGCATGGGAATGTCATTGCCTATAAGCAATACATCATCGACATAATGAATGTCAGTGCACTCCCACTAACCTTCTTATATACACAAGGATCATCTTCGTTTTGAACGAAATCATATTCTTTTATGATCTCATCAAAACGTTGGTTCCAAGAACGCGATGCTTGCTTCAATCCATAAATGGATCGATTTAACTTGCAAACCTTGTCTACATGTTTAGGTACGACAAAACTGTCGGGTTGTTGCATATAAACATCCTCCAAAAGGTTTTCGTTAAGGAAAGCGATTTTGACGTCCATCTGCCATATCTCGTAATCGAAATATGCAGCAATAACAAGCACAATCCGAATGGATTTAATCATGGCAACAGGTGAAAAAGTTTATCATCCTAATCGACACATGTCGTTGACGATACCCTTTCGCTACAAGCCTAACTTTGTACATTTGTATGTTGCCATCCATGTCGGTATTCTTCTTGAAGACCCATTTGCAACCAATAGGCTTTACGCCTTCTGGTGCATCAACCAGTGTCCAAACTTGGTTGGTGTACATGGAATCCATTTCAGACTTCATGGCATCTTGCCATAAACAGAAGTCGATACCTTGTATCGCTTCCTCAATAAGATTAATATCTACATGAGGTGAAATCAGAAACCCATACCTCTCAGGTTATTTTCTGACTCTCTCCGATCTACGTGGTTCTTGTGTATTCGAAGATTGTGGTACAGTCTCATCCCTGATGAACTGTTCGTGTTCCGTTAAGGATTCTGTGCCAGGAACAGTATCACTCTGATTTTCATCAAGTTCTACTTTCCTCTCACTTACCACTGCATTTAGGAATTCCTTCTCAAGGAAAACCGCATGTAGAGCAACAAATACTTTGTTCTCTTGTGGGTGATAGAAGTAATATCCTTTGGTTTCCCTAGGATATCCTACAAATAGGCATTTATCCGATTTGGGTTCTAGTTTGGTACCTTCCAAACGTTTGACGTATGCCCATCATCCCCAAATCTTCAGGAATGAGAAACTCGATTTTTTCCTGTCCATATCTCATACGAAGTCTATTGAACAGACTTTGACGGAACCTTATTCAAAATAAGTATTGTACTGTTCAATGCATATCCCCAGAAGAAAATAGGTAGCTCTGTGCGACTCATCATCGACCTTACCATGTCCAACAAAGTTCGGTTTCTCCGTTCGGACACACTGTTTAATTGAGGTGTTCCGGGAGGAGTCCACTGTGAAAGAATACCATACTATTTCAAGTAATCAAGAAACTCATTGCTCAAATATTCTCCACCACGGTCCGACCGTAATGTTTTAATACTTTTACCGGTCTATTTTTCAACTTCGTGTTGAAATTCTTTGAATTTCTCAAAGGTTTCTGATTTGTATCTCATAAGATACACATAACCATAACGCGATGCATCATCCGTAAAGGTTACAAAGTATTCATATCCACCTCTAGCCTGGATAGACATGGGCTCATATACGTCACTATGAACGAGGGCTAACAGTTCAGTGGCACGTGCACCTTTACTGCTAAAAGGTGTTTTAGGAATTTTTCCTAATAAACAAGATTCAAAGACGTCATATGAATTTGGATCAAATCCGTCCAAGTACACCTCTTCGAAAGTGTGGATATGCGAGTCTTGTTAATGTGTCCCAGACGACAATGCCACATATAAGTTTCATATTTGTTACTTAGTTTAAGCTTTTTGTTTGTTACATTATATGTTTGAGATTGATTTATATTCAAAATATAAAGACCATTATTCACATCAGCACTGCATATCTCCATATCATTTTTATACATAAAACACCCAGTGTTTCTAAAAACAAAAGTATAGCACATTGGGCCAATAAGATACAGATATAATATTCCTAGTCAAAACTAGGTACATAATAACAGTCTGAAAGATTAAGTACATGCCCCGAGGGAAGTTCCAAAATATAAGTCCCAACGGCCAAAACGGCGACTCGAGTCCCATTCCAACGCGGAGGTCATCTCTCATGAGGCCAGTCTCCTACTAATCTCCACAGATCCTGTACATCAGTACATATATAAGTACCACAACCAGAATCAAAATCCAATTTTTAAAACTAGAAGTACATGTTTATTTCTATAACAAACATACCTGAAGTCGGTGCCTTGCCCGCTTTAATTTCCTTCATGTGTGCCTGTACTCATGGCAGTACGCTTCCAGTGACCCTGTTTGCCACACTGCAGGCATACATCTTGGGATTTGTCATTAGCCTGCCCAGAAGACTTTGATGATTTGGCCTTGCACTTCTTCTTCTTCTTCTTATTCTTTACACCTCCAGTTGCTTTCGGCTAAGCCTTGGGAGACTGAGATGTTGAAGCGAA
>SKCR01002669.1:0-27043 GCA_019454045.1 Zanthoxylum bungeanum
TATATATATATATATATATAAATAGTATACAACGATTGTACCACGTTATCTATATATTTGAAATTTTCTATTATGTAACCACGATAAAAAATAAGATTTTTAGCGTCTAAAAATATTGACGCTAAAAGAAACCATATTGACGCTAAAGGTTATTAGAGTCAAAAAATTTCGACGCTAATTTTCGATACTAAAACGTGGACGAGAAAGACAATTAGCGTTGAAATAAAAGATTTCGACCCTAAAATACAACATTTTGCGTCAAAAAAGTTTTGACGATAAATTGTAATTTTCGAAGCTAAATCACATTTTTGGGGACGAATATTTTCGACGCCAAATAATTTTATAATTAATAAAAAACTTGTTTATTTTTTCTTTTAGTGTCGAATATTTCGACGCTAAATGTGATATACTATTAAAATATATATATTATTTTATTACTTTTAGCATCGAATATTTCGACGCTAAAGGGTATACAAAAATTATTATTACAAATTAATTTCAAACTAATTTCATTATAAAAGTAATTAAAACTTTTAGAAAACATAAGAGCATTATTACAAATTTGTTATAAAAAATTATAACAATGATATCTTTGTTGATATGAAAAAATTTACGAAACTTATCACAACAAAAAAACACAAAATGATAAAATATATTTTTCTATATATTTTCTCTATCTCCACGTTCATATTTTTCATCTTCACTTTCATTTGTTTTTCATTTTCTTCACTATCTTCATTTTCATCATTTCTTCAACGTCATATTCCCCTATAAAAAAATAAAAATAAAAATAAAAATAAAATTAGATGTTAATATAAAATATAAAAATCGAACAAAACACTTAAGGAAAAAAGAATTTTAGTGAGGAAATAAGAGTATGAGAGAAAGAAATTATGAATAGGAGAAATGAAAGAGCAAATGAATTTATAGGAAAAAAATAACATTTAACGATGAAATAGGCTTTCGTCGCTAAAGGTCCTCAAATAGCGGGAATTATTTCTGCCAAAATTTTGATCTTTAGCATCACAATTTTTTACTTTTAGCGTCAATAATTCATAGTAAATGTCAAAAAATTAAATATAATTTTATTAGGCGATAAAATCAAATTTTAGAAAGCAGGAATTCGAAAATGTTAAAATTACCCTTTAGCATCGAAATTTTTGAGTTTTAGCGTCGAAATTTTGTCGCTAAATATCAAAAATTTAAATCCAATTTTATTAAGTGATAAATTCAAATTTTAGAAGGTGAGAATTCAAAAAATTTAATTTTAATCTTTAGCGTCAAAATTTAAATTCGACGATAAAATGTTGACCCTTTAGCGTCCAATAATTTTTCGACGCTAAAGGGTAGAACCTTTAGTATCGAAATATAAATTTGACCCTAAAATTAAACGTCAACCATTTAGCGTCAAACAACTATTTGGAAGCTAAAGAGATCGACCCTTTAGTATCGAATTTAAATTTCGACGCTAAAGAGTAGACCATTTCGTGTCGAAATATATTTCAACGCTAAAGAGTCAACCATTTAGCGTCGAAGTCAAAAAAACTATTTCGATGCTAAAGGTCTGACGCTAAAAGAATAGAACCTTTAGCGTCGAAATTTAAATTCGACGCTAGGGGGTTTATTAGCGTCGAAAAATTTTCCGACCCTAAAGGTTTGATGCTAAACGTCCAATTTTTTATAGTCAACGATCGTACCACATCATTCGTATAATAATATAATAATATTTTATCACACGTACTAAAATAATAAAAAATAATTAAATAAGTGATAGTTATATTAATACAACTCCACATATTATTATATTTATTGATTGATAGTATCACATCACCCATATAATGATGATACAAAATAATTACTTATGACGAGAAAATCTTTAGTATCACCATTGTATGAGAGACATGGTACTACCAACCAATAATTATATAATATGCATGAGTTTTTTTTTTCTTTTTAACACGTATTTATTAAGTATTGTTATATAGTAACGTGATATCACTATTGCATAATAGATTTTTCCGCAGGATGACAATGTGCCGTAATAATGTGTTGCTTTTGCTTTGGTGAAATGGAAGTTTCAGTGACTTAGCCAAATCTAAGCATTGCTCTTTGCTTATTAAGAATCCGGGTCTCAACTGATAGATTTGTATCTATGGATGATATTTCTTTTCGTACGGCTCTTTTATGGATTCGTGGAGGATAAATAGCTAATACTCAATGATGAGTGATAAATATATCACTATTTCCCACTCATTTAACTTAATATTTTGTATAGTTTCTTGAGTTTTGTGAATATTTTGATGTGTTTTGTGTTATTTTGTAGATAAATAAAGTTTCAGGACATTCTGGAGGTGATTTGGAGCAAAACTGTGAAAATTGGCAAAAAATGGCATTTTTGTATTTTTGCGAGTCGCGACGCCCAAACCCTCACGTCGCGACGCCTAATGTGCACTGGAGGCTGCTAACGTGCGCCGGGTCCACAGGTCAGAGTTTGAGAAGTTTGACTTTGCTAACGTGCGACGTGCCACATGTCATCATCACAAGCGATCTGCTAACGTGCGCCACATGCCACGTGTCAAAAATTCAACGAGCCGACTTCAGCCAGCCGCCTTGCCACGTGTCAAAAATTCAATGAGCCGAAATTTATTAGCCGCCCTGCCACGTGTCCGGTTAGATGCCAAGCAACCAATAAGGTCATGCCACATCATCGCGTAGCGACGCCAAAGCCCTTGGCGTCGCGACACCCAAGGTCTACCGGGGGCTATAAATTCAGCTTCAAATTTCAGTTTCAAATGTACCTTTTTTCTTGAAATCCTCTGATGTAAATAGAGAGTTTTCTTCTTAGTTTCTTTTAATTTCAGTTTTGTAGTTAGTTTTAATTAAGTTCTGAAGTAATAATAGTAATTCTATTTTTTTTGAATAATAATTTAATTTTTACTTTTTACTGTTTTACTATGCGAGGGTAACTTCTCCATGCCGAGGTAAAAAGGTAATTCTTTTACTATTGCTATTTAGATTAATCTCCCTAAAATATAATATATAAACTATTTAAAACCTGACTTAATGAGGATACCGCCATACTGGTCGGTTGGTTATTCAATTTAATCTGATTAAACCTGACTTAATGAGGATACTGCCATACTGGTCGGTTGGTTTATTTATTGTTCCGCCTTTATGGCTGGTTTATTAACAAATATTACCGCCTTAATGGATGGTTGATCTTAATTTGACTTAATTAGGTTACCGCCTATATGGCTGGTTGGTAAAATTATCACAAGTATATATATTATTTTATGGGAGATATCTAAATAGTTAATAGTAGAAGTTAATTCATTTTACCTTAGCATTTTATTTATTTTTCTGCATTTACTTTTTATGTCTTTTTCTTACTTGTCCTAATTATGTGTTGTAATTAAAGTTAGTTTTCTAGGGTTGTGATAAAATCTAATATCACCGGTTTATAAGAGGTTATTTTATAGTTTGAGTAATTTAAAGGTTTACTTATTAAGTCTTAAGCTTAATGATTCTTATTGTTTGATCACCAATAAGATTGATATGGTAAATCTAAAATGAACTAGACATAGGGATTTTAGGTTTCAACATTTGACTTAATAGCCCACGATCTTCCTTGAGGATAGATAACCCTTTAATAGATTTCCTTATAGGATAGACATATACCTGTCGGGCGGGGGTAGCCATAATTGGAACTTAAACTTAATGAATCCAGGTAATTTAATTGACATAGACATATGATTCAATTGGGTTAAACTGTGTATTTGCGTCTGACCATCGACAGATGCTTTCGCATAAATTCGTGTTCCAGGTTAGTAAACTGATTTATTACACAAACATAAAATAATCACTTCATCTTTTAAAAGATATTAGAATGATTCAAAACCCTAGATCTTTGAGTCTTTTGTTATTTTCCTTAGTATTTTCTTTTGTTTATTTTATTTATTTTAAATTAAGGAAAACCACATTCAACCAATCAAACAATCATTCTCTTCTCCATATAATTAGATACCTGTAAATAAATAGTATCAATAATTAATAACAATAGTAGGAATTAAGTTCTCGTGAGATCGATATTTTTATACTACTTGAACGATACGTGCGCTTGCGTTATACGTGTGGGTTTACGCCTGTCACTCAACCCGTTCTTCGAATCCTGAAAATGCAAAAACGGAAAGAGTGCCGAAATATTTTTCGACTTGAATCGTCTGACATTCAATTCAAATCAGTATTAGGGTGGACAAATGAGCTAAATTTTGAAAAATCCTCCATGATTTTAAACTTATTTAAATTCGGACTTAATAAAATATAATAATAACATCAATTCAAAGTTTAAGAAACTTGATTTTTTTAAAAAATTTAAGAATAATAATAAATAATATTTAAATTGGAGGAAGGATTTTCAAAATCCTATCCATTTACCCATTTTAGTGTTGGGAACCCACTCTCGAATAATTACTGAAGTAGAGAAGCGAGTCAGGAACCTTCTTGTTCTTGTTGGCTTGTATGATTCTTTGTTATTGATTATTTCCATATGCAGAACATGAATGACATCCTTCATATAAAAGATTCCTTTAAATCCATGCGGAACCGAACCGGACGGACGGTTTCAATCCGGTTTCAATTTTTAAATTTATTTAAAATTTTAATTTATTTAAAAAATAAAAGTGGGATTTCAAATTTATCTAAAATTATTTATTTGAATTTATATTACATTAAATTAAAAATAAAATAAAAGAACTTGAACTTAAACTTTTAGAAACTTAAGTTGCATACGTATCCTCTAGGGGTGAGATGAATCAAAGCTCACATAGTTCCATTACATTTTTAGATAGTTTGCCATTAAAATTATTTACTCATCATCATTATTTGTGCCTGTTGTTGATCATTTAGCTCCCGTTCCGCTTGCATTTGCAGATGCATTGTCGAACAAGTCTTCAAAATCATCAGTGGCATCTTTTTGTTGCCTCAGATCAGATCAGCTCGGCTCTGGTCTAATCATCCACACATGTTGTTGCTTCTAAAATACTTGGATGTAATGAAGGTTGTCTCGCTTCTAAAATATTACCCTATAAGCTGAAGATTTGTTCAGCCGTAACGGTGGAAACAGATGCTTTCAGCTCATCTTTAGCAATAATTGATAAAACATGATAGACATTTCGATGTCGGTTCTACCAGTAAAGTACTTGAAAATTTTTACGTATTAAAATTTTAGGAGGAAACTCGAAATTGGTAGATAAATAATTATCTAATTTCGGGTTATTAGTCGTGCTATCTATCTATTTTTTATTTCATTGTAGTAATCACCTACGCTAAGTCTTGAATATATTACTGGTTCACTACTAGATTGTCCTGATGATTGCAAGTTATATCTACTAACATAATCATTAAATAAATCTATTAAATCAATTTTTATTTCATCTATTATTTTTCTAATATTAATTTCATCAACTATTCTTAAATATGCATAATAAGTTTGTAAGCTACTATTCAAACCTTCTAATTTAAATTAGGATAAAAAATTATGGTAATAAAATAAAATAATTGAATGTTTTTAAAATAAGTCAATCATTTTCCCTTCATAACGTCAATAGCTTCAATTAAAATAATATCGTTAATATTTAAACTTTCAACATTCTCATATAGAGTACCAACAATATTCAAACATTCAATAAGAAATCAATTTGTTGTAAGATAATAAACTCCACTAAAAATATTTGTAGCATCATTAAAATTTTTTAAAAGTTCTAATTTTTTTCACAAATATCTCATTGACTAGGCAAAAGTGTTATATGTTGAACATGTTGGGAAAAAACTACATAATATATCTTTGTATTGAAAAACTTGAATTAAAAGAAAATAAGTTGGATTCCAACGAGTTAGAACATCTCGTGATAATTTTACCAATTTTACACCATTTAATTTACAAAACTTGCATCATTCTCTCCTGACATTATAATATGACCAAATACAATTAAAATAAATCTTAATAGGATTAATGTGATATTCTAAAAAAAGTTAGACCATCTTAAACACATAAACTAAGGACATGGTATGTGCAACGAACATGAAAAAATTGACCCCCCAAATTTGGTTGATATATTTCTTTTAAATATCTAATTGATGCATTATTTGCTGATGCATTGTCAAAACCAATTGTTAAAATTTTACCTAATAAACCAGATTCATCAAAAATTACTTTAATCATTTTATAAATATTTTATGCAGTATGATGTTCATCAAAAACTCTAAATGCAATAAGTCATTTTTGCATGTTCCATGATGCATCAATCCAGTAATAAGTCACAATCATCTATGAGTGTGTTTGTCAATGGTCACTCTAAATATCAGAACAAATAAAAAGACGATTTTTAATATCTTTAAATATTTTATTTAAAATAATTTTACCATCTTTGTATAATTTAAAAATATGTCATTTTATTGTACTTCTAGGCATTTTACAGGCAACAAGATTTAAAGTATTTCGAACATAATTAGTAAAAATAATTTTTCACCAAAACTTAAAGAAAGATGTGTCATACAAGTAAATTTAGCAAATTCTTCTCTATTTTTAGCATCAGAATATTTAAATAAATCTAAAGAACTCGTACATCTACTATATGAAGCGTACCTGCCCATTTGAGTTTGTGTTGTATCAAGTCTAATTTCAGCGGCATGATGTCTATTTAAGTGTTTGTTCATATTGTCATAGCTTGTTCATATTGTCATAGCCGCCAATAAATTTGTAAGATACACCACAATAGATACATATTACTTTTGGACCTTCATTTTCGGTCTCGAGTAAATGAAAATAAATTTTGAAAATATCGAAAGATCGAGACTTAACTTCTCTTCTCCATGTAATGATAATTTGGTCGCTCTGTTGAGTTGTTACATTGGACATGGTGTTCTCAGATGAGCTTGCCATTTTTTAATATTGAAGAATTACAAAATTAAATCAATATGAGAAATTGAAGATGAGAAAATTGAGAATTAGAGAATTAAAGAAATTGAGAGAATTAAGAATTGATGTGTTGAAAAAATGAAGAATGACTCATATTTATACATTTTTGGATTATTTTTTGTGATACCTAAATTTCTCCTAAAACTAACCGTTTTATTAATGATATTAACGGTAATTTAATAATTACATTTTACAAAAAAAAAGTAATAAATTTAAAGGGAGTAGGGAGCCGTTGCTCTTTGCTACCGGCCCAACGGTTCCAATCGGAACTATACGGTTCCGGTTGGAACCGTAAAATCTTTGGAACTGGACGGTTCCAACGATTATGGTTCGAACTGTTGGAACCGTCTGGTTCTATTCGGTTCGATTAGGGTAGAACCTTAATCGAACCGAACAAATCCTGTTCTGATTTCGAAACTGGCCGTTCCTACAGGTTCGGTTCCGGTTTCGAACCGGAACCATTATCGGGTCTAATAAAACCAATCATAATTTATTAAAAAAATATTTATAAAACTCATATCATCATCGAATCTAAGTATAATAAAAACACTTTGTCGAACACTAAAACATATTTAGTATTTTGAAATAGTGTTGTAAAATTTATTGTTCTAGCAAATATTGGCTCATATTAACATGAGGATTGATGAACACTAAAAAGTATACATTTATTAAAAGGAAAATTAATCATTTTACACTTGTAGTTTCATTAATCCCTCTTAATTTAGCACATTTGTTAAATAATAATTATATTCATGCTTTATTGTGATTTTTATTTATTTTGTAGGTAAAATACTGTTTCGGAAGCTCAACAGAAAAAATGGATAAGAGATCTGCATTTCAGGACTCAGAAAACCCGAAAAGAGCGTGACAGCTAGATTCAAATCTTATATTGGCGACAAAATGAGCCTACGATGTATTTACCAACAAATTTATTCTATTATTATTATTATTATTATTATTATTATTATTATTATATTATTATTATATTATTATTATTATTATTATTATTATTATTATTATTATTATTTTAGAGGACCCACTAAGATTTTATATATAAAATCTTTTTTATATATTATACTGGAGGTCCCACCAAGACTTTTTATATATGTGTGTAATATTATTATATAATATTAATACATTATAAATTTAAAAAATAATAAAAAAATTAAAAAGAAGAAAGAAGAGTGAAGGTTGGCAAGGTGGAGGTGTTGAGCCCTCCACTATAAATAGAGGTGCTCGATGTCTCATTTTCTTCAGCTTCTTTCATATAATTTTCTCTGAGATTTTGTGAATGGATCCAGCTCTTGTGTGTTTTGTTTTAGATTTCTTGTAATTTTTTTTATTTTAGTAATAAAATTATACGAGTTTTTATTCAAATAATGTGTAGCTAATTTCATACTATTGGGGTAAAAGGGTGAAGTTTTAAATATGAAAATATAAATTAATCTCACTTATGTTATAATATATAAATTTTAATCTAATGAATAATACTTAATTTAAATATGGATTAATTATTGATAAACTTTGTTACCACCTATATGACTGATTTTATTTATTTGACATAATTGAGTACCTAACTGGACTTATTATAGATAAAAATTATCACCGCTTTTATGGCTGATTTTATTTTTTTCAGCGTATTTAATTCCTGAAATAAATTAATTGGGTAATAATGACAATTTATGTATTATAAAAAGTGAGATTTCTAAATTTGAAATATTAAAAGTGGATCCCCTAGCCCCAATATTTTATTTTATTATTGTAGTTTAATTTAAAATTTTCAATTACTCAAACAATTCAAGTCTTTTTTATTTTTACTCAAATTGTTATTTTATTCTATTAAATCTATTCCTTGTGGATCGACCCCGATCTTACTGAGTTATTTTATTACTTCAACACTCTTATACTTGAGAGTAAGAAATCACTTGGTGTGTGCCAAGAATTTAGAGATGATGGCCTAGATTAACAAACAAATATATCACTTTACAATGACTAGATGATATTCTAATCCAAACAAATCTATCAACAAAAGATTTAAATGGATGTTTTTATAGGAAAAATAGGAGGAATTTTATTGAATTGGAAAATTGTTTTACTCTTGAAGATTACAATCTTATTTTATAGTAACCATTCCTAATCTTACTTTATTAAGGCAAATAAAGTCAAATATAATACTACTTCTAGACTTCCTAAAATTACCATACATCAATAAGTAGCTTGAAGCTTCTATCCTCCTCTCTCCCAGAGTAAAAAAATTTCTATCCTTGTACATGATCATGCATCTAGGAGAGAAGCCTCTTGTGAGGATACACCATTTTCATTTTCTTTGGATTTTGCCCACATCACTCCATAAAAGCCAGCGACTATTATGACTGCTCCAATAACACTATACCAAGAATGAAAAAAAAATTAATGAACGAGTTAATTTAAAAAGTTAAATGAAGAGTAATATGTTAATGAAAAGTATCTATAAATTAATGAAAAGTCTAATATGTTAATAAGATAATTTTAATTTACCTCACTAAAATGAAGAGTACGTATCTACAATTTTTTTGTGAAAATCAAATTTTATCTACACTAAATAAAGTTATAGTAACGTCATTGCTTTCAAAAATATTTTAATTTTGAAAAAATATTTTTAATATGATTTTAAACATTTCCAAACGAGCTCTAATATTAGAAAAGAAATTAGAAAAGAAAGGAGAGAAGGTTAATTACCTTCCAAGATGGAGTGTGTCACCTAGGAAGATGGCACTCATATAGACTGCAATAAAGATTCCCACAGGCTTGAACATGGAAACAAACACTGGCCCTTTTATACGTATACACCATGCTACCACACCAAATGTCACCACATTTGCAGACACTGCCTTTTGAACAAATTGGGTAATGAAAAAAAAAAAATTTCTAAGTTTTATTTGTTCTTTGATCTAGTTAAGGAAAAAAAAAAGAACATGAAATGGAAATTATTGTATGCTTACTGTGTAAATGACAGAGATGAGTTCAATATCAGAGCTTATTTTCCAAGCATCTGTATTATTTCTCTCTGCAATCAGTGCAACAATGGCAGACTGTATGGTGCCAAATAAGCTATAAAAGACCACTAAAGTCACCTCTGAGGGATATATTTTCAGAATTGCAGCCTTCAAAATGAAAGATGGACAAGTGGTTAGTTCAATGCATTGTATATTCTCACAATATATATATTTTTTTCACTATTTTAGAAATTGAAAAATAACAAATGGATACAATTATATTTTTACAGAAGTTTATATTTTACTAAGTAATAAAATATCACAATAAAATATTTCTTGTACCCATTTATTATTTCTCAATACTTCTTTTAATAAATTATAAAGCTTTGTATTAAAATGTAAAATTTTACAAAACTAAATTTATACCCATTTATTATTTCTGAATTTCTAAGTAGTGAAATAATTGTAATCCAAAAAAAAAAAAAACATTTTAAGTTCTGTATGAAGTGACATTCACCTGATAAATGTTTGTTACAGTAATAGATAAACAAGCAATTGCTATGAGAATGCCCCCCATGATCCAATTATTTGTTGTAGCCAACAAAGAAAGTGCAGGTGATTGTGGGTGCTCGACTGACACGGCGGCGGCGGCGGCGGCCACCGGAGGACCCTTGTAAAGAGTTATAACGAATGCTCCTGCTATACATACCAGAGTGCCCAGGATCTTTATCTGGCTTCTTAAACTTCTCCAATCCAGTTTTTCCATCCTATTAAAAAAAAAAAGTTGTCAAAATGTATACACCCATCTGAACAATTTAATCAGAATTCAGCAATAAACCCCCGTGAGCGATTTATTATTAATTGGAAATAATTGAGAATTAATTAGAAATTAATTTGAGAAGGGTAAAGTTAACATTTCGCATGACTAAGAAAAAAAAATCAAAACTCATCTATCAAAATCTTCCAAAAATTATTAAAAATCATTTATTTATTATGAGAAATGATAAAGAGTTTTAGTCAATATGAAAATGGAACCGTTTTGATACATGTATAAAATTTTGTCATTATTTAAGAATATATAATAAATTAAAGATATAAATATATTTTTATATTCCTATCTTTAAGAAATCGAAAATCGACGGATTAATTAATCAAAATCATCGATATCGATTGAAAGCGGTCAAAATCGACAGAATCGAATCTCATAACACAGACATCCACTAGCTCTTAAATAAAGAAAGTGATTTTTTTTATTACATAGTTTGCGTCAATTATGCAATTACTTACTGTCTTCAACAATTGATCTAAGCATTTAAATTATTATTTTATAGCTGTTGAATTAGATTTTTTAAAGACAAAATATAGTGAGCAGGAAAGAACCTGAAGATTACAGCAAGGAGGAAAGTGAGCCCTGGTATTAAGTTATTTAAAGCAGACACAAGAGTAGGAGAGCTGTAGCTGACACCAATATATATACAGTTCTGAATCAAAGTAATCCTGCAAACATATAATCACATAACCTAATTGATCCTTTCCATGAAAGCAAGTAAAATCCCCACTTCAATATGCAAAATTAAAAATATATGTAACATACCCCACAAGGCTAAGGAGAAAGACTTTGAAGAGGAAATCAAAGGTCAATGGAGGCCTGTTTGTCCTACCATATGGTTAAAAAAGAAGAAGATGAAGCAATCATAATAATTTTTTTAAAAAAAAGGGACAAGGGTTTTGTTGATTAAATGAGTATTTAGGTACCTGTTCAGGAAGAAAGAAAAAGGGAGGAGGATGAAGGAGCCAAGAGCATTGGAGTACACAACCAAGATAAAGTGACTGGCTCCTTGAGACATTGCTGCTTTGCTGAGTGTTATGATGCCAACTTGGACAACCTCAGTCACCACCATTGCAGCATATGGCACTAATCTCACCAAGAATGACCTCATTTCCATTCCTATGGCTTTTGGCTAGCTTAGTTAGTTACCTAACACTCAGTAGTGAGTATTATTTCTCTTGGTCTCACCAAGAATGACTTCATTCCCATTCCCATGGCTAACTTAAAACACTCAGCAGTGAGTATTGTTTCTCTCTCTCCAATCCACGTGACTTGGTGATGTAGAGCTCATGAATATCTGATCTACAGGTGATGAGTTCGAATCCAGAAGCTGTGTTTCTTGTAAGAATCTGAGATAACCGAAGATTTTAACTGTTCCACTTAAACGCAGGTCGAATGATTTAAGGACGGGATTTCCAACGTTTCGAGTATTATTTTTCTCTCTCTCTAGATGTTGGGGTGGTCCAGGCTCTTATTTTCTCATTTTGCACTGTACTGATGAATATGTAGGGTGGGGACTGATATATGGGGTATGTGAGATTTTTTTTTTTCAATTTATCAAGGGTTGTTATATAATTAATAAATTAAAATAATAATTTATTATTTTTTAATATTATCTTTATTTTTTAATATGAAATAAAAATCACCACCGAGCTGTAATCTTTGTTGTTGAATACACAAAACTATTTACTTCTTTTCAGCGAAATACCTCTTGTTTGTAGCAGTTCTTGAATTAAAATTTCGACTACCATGACTTATCAAGGCTATGGTATGATTTTGAATCAGATGATGGTGATTGTGTCGCGTAAATCACTACAATCTAATTCGTAGATTTATGTAGACTGTCTATCAATATTAAGTTTTTTTTAATAATCAGAATTAAATAAAATATAAATATAACTAAACAAATTTATTATTTTACTCTTCTGAAAAAAATCAAGCGGACCGACAGAAATCCATGGGTATGCTAGTCTTTGTATTATTTTTTAAATAGTTAAAAATTTCGTCGTCAAATTACTTCTTCCAGATTTAAACGGAACAGGTAAAATTTCTCAATTTTAATCAGAAAGTACAGACCCGCTTGACAAACTTGACTTTATGTTACTATTAAAAGACAACCACAACAGGTTGATTCCATGGACCATCGCTTTGAAACAATTATAGTCTCTAAGCCAACCACACAAATGATATCCAACAATTTCACATTATTTTGAAATTTTTTTATTTTTTTTTGGCCTATAAAATATCACAATTTTTAAATTAATAGCATGAAAATTGAAACATGGATGGGGCTTGTAATGGTTAAATTTGTAAACTTAAATGTTCGGAACTTGCACTGCACAGCAAAATGATTAAAACAATGAAAACCGGCATAAGATTGCCTCATTTTCATTTACTATTTATATTACAACTAGAATCATCAGTCTTACAGATGTGACAATTGATCAAGGGCTGGATTACATTTGACAACGATACATAATTTGTCAGTAATAGACGTGATTTGATGGTGTATGATTCACAATCTCACCTTGAGATTCTGGATTCGAATCCAGAAAGTGCGTTTCTTGTAGAAGTCTGGGACAGTCGGGAGTTTTACCTGCTCCGTTTAGTCTCGAAAATGATGATTCGATGGTGGGATTTCCAACGATTCAAAAAAAAAAAAAAACAATGCAAAATTTGATAACAAATTCATGCTACATCCCTTCTAGATAGAGGTCGTCTTAGTAAGAGTTGACACAAACGGTTAATTGAAACTCTTAAATTTGACTCTAAATTATGACTCTAAATCGAGAGCAATTTCAAATTTTAATATATAATATGACATTTTTTTTTTCCCATAAAAGTCAATTTTAAGAGTTCGTGTAGATCCTATAAAATCTAAGGTAACTTAAAGCGGCCCCTACTTCTAGATGCATTTATATAAACCCTTGGATTGAAAACACTTCTGATCATTTATATAATGCCGCTTGTTATGCTGCATAATGTGAATTGCAGCTTTCCCTCCACAAAAGCTTCACTGGAACATTTCAT
Source organism: Zanthoxylum bungeanum (assembly GCA_019454045.1). Classification (NCBI taxonomy): domain Eukaryota; kingdom Viridiplantae; phylum Streptophyta; class Magnoliopsida; order Sapindales; family Rutaceae; genus Zanthoxylum; species Zanthoxylum bungeanum. Next base: position 13,811 of record SKCR01002669.1, read on the forward strand.
GGAACATAAAAAGAACTTTCATCAAAGCTCGAATCCATATCACAAATTTCAATAAGGAGTAATTCTTTGATATCACCATTCTATAGGTCATTCCGTATATAATATGTAGAGTTGAATTGAATATAACTATCATTTATTTAATTATTTTTACATTTTAATATGTATATGTTAACAGGAAAATAATTATTAAATGACGAAAAGGCGTGACATCATTCTGGAGGAAGAATAAAGAAGGAACTGACCCAGAACGACTCAATTTAGGACGATTCGACCAGTGGGTAAAGAATCGTAAAGAACAAAGAAAGAATCTTCCAACAAGTGAAGAAAGAAGAACGAATATGCGAAGATACCTTGCAGTTGGCTAGTTACAAGTAGGCTCACTTAACGGTTATTGCACAGTTTGGCGGTAATCTCCACGATCTAGTAGGTTATCAAAGCATAACCCAACAGTTGCACGCACGACCCAGCGGTTGCACGCATGATCTAGCAGTTGTTGGGGTTGGTGCTCAGAGCGCCAATTCCCGGTTGTATTTCTTCATGAATATTTCTGTAAAACGTTATTATTATGAATAATATATGCAGTTTCTATAATATAATGTATCTTTTAATATGGTAAAGACGTAATGACCTTGGAATGACTAGTCATGATGCTGTTGCAAAAACGTCGCAACTGACATTGAGTTGTATCATGACGTTGTCATTCTCAGACAGTTCCTGGTCAAGGTTTACACTACTTGGTCAGTATAGTAAACTCGTTGAGACCGGTACATGTCGTATACATGAATATATTATTCCAATGGTTTCTCAATGAACCATAAGTCATAAGTCTTGGAAACTAGTATAGACGTGTAGGTATTTATAGCGGATAAACATTGAACGACTCACCGAAGATTCTTAATGGATGGTACACCAACGTCAATAAGAATCTTATCGGGTTGAGTAGCACTTGTGATTCTTAGACTTGAGATACCACTGTGGGCGCATGAGACATCTTTCACACTTAGATGGCAGTCACGTCACCGATCTATTTAGATCAGACCTCCGCATGTCCGTTGGGTGTGGATAGATCCTCAGGGTGTCCTGTGTGTATCGAGATATGATCTGTCAGTTCTATGTATCAGAGCATAGGTAGTCTATATGATTAGCAATCAGATAAAAACCATGGGCCCGTGATACAATTTAGCAATCGACGGGATAATCCACATAGAGATTTGACGTTAACATCTATATCTCTGGTATATATCCGGATACCTGTGACAGAGGAATTATACATTTGCCATGACCTCGACCTGTATGATTCAGCGAGTTTATCTGTGATCGTCATAATTTACGGGTGGATAAATTATGGACACGAAATTGGATTTCGTGACAGATATGCCTGAATCTAGAGAGTCTCACTAATGAAATATACTCGTAGAGCACTAGAGCAACATATATAAATAATATTGATTATTTATAAAGTCGTTTAAAGGTTAAACGCAAAATACATGTGTAGGGACCTGATAGTCATTTCCTAATTTTTGTGTATTTGTATTTAATATTAGATTAATTCAAATACACATTAATTAATTGTCAAATTGAGATATTTGACCAATATCATAAATATATATGTATTTTATATTTATTGTAAATATAATACATATATTTAATATATTTGTATTTAATTATTAATTAATTATTTAATTGTTAAATGATTAAATTAATTAAAGATAATTTTAAGTTTGATATTTCATTTAATGACTTAGTTGCAATTGTTGACTTGTTTGAATTATTCATTAAAGGTGTAATGATCAATTTAACAAGTTGGCAAGTTAAACTTTAATGAAACAAAAAATAAATATCTTGATATTTTGTATATACCAAATTCGGCCATGTGCTAATGTTGGAAGTATAAATTATTTTGTTTTCATTTAGGGTTTCATAACTTGTAAAACACTAACCAAAACTCCATTAAAAGAAAGAAAAAGAAGCTTGAGACATGGAAAGAAAAACAAAGAAAAAGCTTGGATTTAAGTAAGTATTTTCAATCTTCCATTAGAGAGAAAAATGTTCCTCTTGTTGTGGGCTTCATCTTGTGATGTTCTTATGTTTTTCTATTCTTTATTCTTTTTTTTTTGGAGGATGGAAGTTTTGGAATGGGTTTGCATGTATAAAAGATCATAGAATGCTTCTAATTTGTTAACAAGCATTCTTTTGATGGTTTTGGAAACTTGTTGCTAATCTAGAGTTATTGACCCACTCTTAAATGACCTAGATTTGTTCTATAGTTGTTTCATTGTGGTGAGGCTTGATTGTAATGGAAGAAACATGATTGAAGTATGAATTTAACAAATTTGGTCTAATTTGTCCAATTTGAATAAATTGAAAAATTAGGGTTTGAGACCACTTCCAAATTTGGAGCTTTTCATTTATGTTGTGTATTTGGATGTGTATATGATACATACAAAATTTTATGTTGATTGGATTTCATTTGGATGTGTTTTGAACATTGAAAATGCAAAATGCACACTTTGGACATATATAGAGGCTCACGGTAATTTGGGCAAAATTTGGGGTTCATGTTGCAATTTGATTTTTGATGTGTATGACATGTTAAAATCATCTTAGAAATGATTTAGAATCATCCAAACTCGTTTCGAACAATTTCATATTAAAATGAACAAATTGTAATGTTTAGGGGTAATTCGGTAATTACACAAAAATATGATTTGTTGTGTAATATTTCATAATTTGATAATTGGATAATTAAATAAATAAGTTTATTTAATTAATCTGAGAAAAAGTTTTGAAATCTGAAAAATTTGATTTTCCACTATTCCGCTGCGTTACCGGATTTCCGCTATAAAACCTCATTCAGCAGTTACATACAAGTAGGAAACGTGGAGGTTTAATGGGCTGAAGGCAGCGAAACCGTACACTATAAAAGACTTAGGCGTAACAAGGGAAAATAAAAGGAAGAAAAAAGACTAAAAATGAGCAAATAGTTTAAATTTAACGTATTTCTTAGCTTTGTAATCTTTAGGGCTGTAATCTGTGTGTTTTGCGCCCCTTGGAGGAATTTTCTTGGAATCAATCACTCATTTCTGGGACCACGTCTCAGAAGGTTTGGAACCTTACACGTATACTAGCAAAAAACAGCGTGAACAGTTTTTGGCGACCACAGTGGGACAATGAAACAAAAACGAACAGTTAAAAAAAAGAGAAGAAAAGCATACCTTAGCTCGTCTGCGCAACACATGCTCATTCGAATCAGAACCATGAGCAGGTGAAGTATGTTTCCTTTTGATAGGGGGTTTATGTAGGGGTTTTATGGCGGAAATCCGGTAACGCAGCGGAATAGTGGAAAATCAAAATTTTTCGATTTCAAAATTTTTTCTCGGATCAATTAAATAAACTTATTTATTTAATTATCCAATTATCAAATTTTGAAAAATTACACAAGAGATCAAATTTCTTGGTAATTACCGAATTGCCCCAAAACTTTGTAAATTGATCATTTTTGTCCAAAAGCTGTCAAATACAATTTTGGATGATTCTAAATCATTTCTAAAATAATTTTCAACACATCTAATGCATCAATCAGATCACATTCACACACAACCCCCCAATTTTTGAGCAAATGTCTTGAGCCTCCCAAAACTTTCAATTAATTATAATTTGGTCCCTTTTGTTCAAAACATGCCAAGATCAAATCCAATCAACACAAAAATTTGTATGCATCATATACACTCCATAAATACATCACATATATGAAAAGCCCCAAATTTGGAAAAAGGTTATGAACCCTAATTTTTCAATTTCATCAAATTGTCCAATTTAACCAAATCTTCAAAATCCAACACTTTAATCCATTCAATACTTCACCAAACAAGCCTCACCACTTTGAAATAACTCTAGAACAATTTTAGGTCACCAAGGAGTGGCTTACTAACTCTAGAATGTCAACTTTGATTTTTAAAGAATCAAAAGTAAGGTTTTTAAACAAGTTTAAGCTTACTTATATGCATCAATCTTTCATCTAAGTTCTCAAACAAATAAAACACAACTATAAGAGATGAGAGAACATCAAAGCAATAAAAAATGATGCCAAACATGTTAGAAACATATTTTATGTTGAAGACTTTAAAGAAAGACTTACAAAAATCAAGATTTCTAAGCATTTTTCCTTTTTGCCTCCAAGCTTGCTCTCAACTCTCTTTTATGTTTTTATTTTGTGTATATGAACTTATGAAACCCTAAAAAATGAAACAAACAATATATACCTACACTTTTTGCTCATGGCCGAAAATGGGTATAGATTTAATATCTAGATATTTTCAATTTGTTTCATTAAAGATTTTATCAACTTGTTTTGTTTATCATTACAACTTTAATGATTTTCAAATAAGTCAACAAAGGCAACTCAAGCCATTAAAAAAAATATCACAACTTTAGATATTTATATTTTTAATTAATTTAATTATTTAACAATTAAATAAAAGGCAAATAGCAAAATACGAGGCGCGGCGAAGCATCGTTGTAAAAGATTTTAACCTCTCAAAATAGAGTACCTTTAATCCGACTTACTAAGCCCATGCGCTAATGACATAATGCATATAAGAAGTAAGGACAACAATATCGGACTTCGTATATCCGATTGAACATATCTCACATCCAACCGAATATACATCATCCGGCGCGGCGAAGCATCGTGGCAAATGATTTTATTTTGTCAAACTTTATTCCGTGATAACCCCGCTTTCACTAGTTTGCTTTGCCTAAAATACTCTGTCTATGTTTTTCCCTGTAAAAATAACACACAAAATTAACATCTTTATAACAAGTATACACAAAATACAAAAATAAAAAATTTAAATGAAAATTTTGCATGGGTTGCCTCCCTGCTAGCACGAAGTTTAAATGGATTCGTATACTAGTAATGTTAGGGATTCTAATTTTTAGATGAGCATTTGAGACTCAATTAAGATTAATTATTAATATTTATTAGTATTAGTATAGGGTCCGTACTTTGTACGGATTTGACAAATCTTTGACTATAATTTCATATCATAATAATAAAAATCTTAATACTATTTTAAGTACTGATATTGTAAATGATCCGAATCTAATTGGTTTTATAATTTAAATGAGATAATTGATTTACTTATACTTAATATTTATGTTTCATTTGTTTGTCTATATCAATTCTCAAACAGTCTTTTTAATTCATATCAGAATTTCTCTATGGTCTTACTCTCTAATTTGAATCATAAATCTAGTTATAAATAACTTTAAAATTATTTAATTTTATTTCGGATGAATTCTAATAAAATTTAATATAATTTATTCAATTTAAACTTACATTTTCTTATCAAACTTGAAATCTTAACCGTCACTGTGCAATAGCTAGTGACCACAGTATGTATCATGAAGCACAATAAATAATAAAAAAATTAATGAAAAAACTTATAGAAATAATTCAAAGTAAAATAACAAATAATAATATACCCAAAAACTAATAAATTAGCTAGGTTTTGTAAATAACTATTATTTATGTTTCTTATTTTAATAGAAGATTATGTTTTACTATTGTAATATGTTTTTTATCTTAATTTTATTATTAACTAATAAAAAATTAATTATCTATATTAGATTTCACGTATTTTTTTTATTTTATAGGAGATTACAATATATATTTTTATTATAATAGATAATAAAAAATTAATTATAGAGATTTTGTACCACATAATTTTTTTAATTTCAATAAATAAAAACACAAAAGAAAATACCAAGGACAATAAAAAAAGACACGAATATCTAGGGTTGTGATTCCACACAATATTATTCTAATGATGAATTGATTCTCTTATATATGTGTAATAAATCAGTTTGTTAACCTCGAACTCGAAAATATGCAAAAGCCTCTTCCGATGGTCAGATGCAAACACCCAAAATAACTCAATTAATCATATGTCTATGCTAACCAAGTTACTTGAATTCATTAAGTTCAAGTTCCAATTATGGCTACCCCCGCCCGACATGTATATGTCTATCTTGGAAGGAAATCTTTTAAGGGTTATTTATCCTTAAGGGAGATCGTGAGCTATTGAATCTAAGGCTGAAAACTAAAATCATCTTTCCAAGTTCATTTTAAATTTACCACATCAATCTTATTGGTGATCAGGCAACAAGAAGCATTAAGCTTAAGATTCAATAAACAAACTATAAGTATTACCTATAATAAAATTGAATCAATTATTAAGCCTATGAATATTGTGTTTCATCACTTCCCCATAATAAAAATAAAATATTTGGGTTATGGGATCCACTTTTAGAAATCTCACTTTATTATAATATAAAAATTGTTAGTGTTACCCAATTAAGTTGAACCTGCCATAAATACGGTATTATTATTTATCCATAAACCATCCATATTGGCGGTAATCATCTGTCACCTAAAGACCAACCTTATAGGCGGTGTCAAATTATGTTACATAAATTAAACCAACCATTAAGGTGGTATCAACTTTAATCCATATTATTAAATTACAATTTTCATATTATAAATTAAGTGAGATTAATATACTTTTATTATTTCTAATTTAGAAATCTCCCTTATTATAATAAATAAATTTAACATGTTATTACCAACCGATCATATAGGCGGTATCTTGATTAAGTCAGATTTTGAATTAATTTCAACCGACCATAAAGGCGGTATCCAGTTTAGTCAGGTTAAAATCAATTTAATTAAGTCCAACCGACCATAAAGGAGGTATCCAATTAAGTTAGGTTTTAAGATAATTTATGTATTATAATTAATGAAGAATAATCTAAACTATAATAATAAAAGCTTCACCATTCCCCCAGCAGAAATTTAACTACTAAACATAAAAAATAAAAAATAAAAAGTAAAGAAAATAAACTACTACTATTACTGAAAATAAAAATGCATAATTAAAAGTGTAAAAATTAAATAAATAAAATAAAATCCTTAGATCCTTATTCAGAACCTTAGGAAAGTAACTACTATTACTACTAAAAATAAAAATACATAATTAAAATAACTAAAACTAAATAAATAAGATATAATCCTTAATCCCATATTAGGAACTTTAGGAATGTATGAAAATTTGAAATGAAATTGAGTTGAATTTATAGGCAAAATTGTGTCATGCGCGTCGCGACGCGTGAAGTGCTGTGCGTCGCGACACGCTGTTGATTTATGCCACCTGTCTGCGGATTCCTGAGATGCTGACACATGTACACATTTTCCATCGGCAACTGAATTATTGGCTCGGCGTCGCGATGCGTGAAGTTGTGCGCGTCGCGACGCTAACGTAAGCAATGACGTGTAGTGTCGGCATCATGGGATGATGACACATGTCCGGCGTATGATAGCAAGATTGTTGTGATGTTGACACGTGTCTGGCGCATGTTAGCAAGTCTGTATGATAGCAAGTTTCTATGATGTTGACACATGTCCGGTGACGTTAGCGGTCGCGACGCATAAGGTTTGCGCGTCACAATGCTCAAATGATAATTTTACCCTTTTGTTCCGTTTTTCACTGTTTTTGCCCCGATTTGATTCTAGTGATTGTTGCATGCACGAACAATTGGTTGCACACATGATCTAGCAGTTACATGTAAGTAGGAAACGTGGGGGTTTAATGGACTGAAGGCAGCGAAACAGCTTGAGCGATTAGCGGAAACGTACACTATAAAAGGCTCAGGCGTAACAAGGGAAAAGAAAAAGAAGAAAAAAGACTCAAAATGAGCAAATAGTTTAAATTTAATGTATTTTTTAGCTTTGTAATCTTTAGGGCTGTAATCTATGTGTTTGCGCCATTTGGAGGTATTTTCTTGGAATCAATCACCCCTTTCTGGGACTGCGTCTCAGGAGGTTTGGAACCTTACACGTGTAATAGCAAAAAACAACGCGAACAGTATAATAATATATTATTATGTTGTTATATAAGTGACACGATATCATTGTTATATATAGAATTTTTTAATTAAAATATTTAAAAATCTAATTCGAGTATGTTTTTTTTTTGACCTTGTGGAAATGTTGCTTATTTGGTGTTATGCAATAGTCAATCGTGCTGGTGATATTTTATTCCCAACAAGTATAATCACCCACCTACTTACCATTTCCAAGTCTGTTGAAAGATTGCTGGAATCTGTTATCACCGTTAAATGCCATCAAGCCAACAAAAGATCACGGAGTTTAAATGGATTCGTATACTAGTAATGTTAGGGATTCTAATTTTTAGATGAGCATTTGAGTCTCAATTAAGATTAATTATTAATATTTATTAGTATTAGTATAGGGTCCGTAATTTGTACGGATATATTGGATAAATCTTTGACTATAATTTCATATCATATTAATAGAAATCTTAATACTATTTTAAGTACTGATATTGTAAATGATCCGAATCTAATTGGTTTTATAATTTAAATGAGATAATTGATTTACTTATACTTAATATTTATGTTTCATTTGTTTGTCTATATCAATTCTCAAACAGTCTTTTTAATTCATATCAGAATTTCTCTATGGTCTTACTCTCTAATTTGAATCATAAATCTAGTTATAAATAACTTTAAAATTATTTAATTTTTTTCGGATGAATTCTAATAAAATTTATTCAATTTAAACTTACATTTTCTTATCAAACTTGAAATCTTAACCGTCACTGTGCAAGAGCTAGTGACCAGAGTCTGTATCATGAAGCACAACAAACAATAAAAAATTAATGAAAAAACTTATAGAAATAATTCAAAGTAAAATAACAAATAATAATATACCCAAAAACTAATAAATTAGCTAGTTTTTGTAAATAACTATTATTTATAACTCTTATTTTAATAGAAGATTGTGTTTTACTATTGTAATATGTTTTTTATTTTAATTTTATTATTAACTAATAAAAAATTAATTATATAGATTAGATTTCACGTATTTTTATTTTATTTTATAGGAGATTACGATATATATTTTTATTATAATAGATAATAAAAAATTAATTATAGAGATTATGTACCACATAATTTTTTTAATTTCAATAAGACTTATTTTTTAATTTAATAATAATAAATTACATTATTAATTAATAGGTTTCTTATTTTAATATGAGATTATGTTTTTATATTATCGGTTTCTTATTTTAATTTTACAATTTGATGATAAGAAAATTATAGTGATATTTTAATTTTATAATTTAATAATAAATAGGAGATTCTATATTTCTATTATAATAGATTTATTATTTTAATAATTATTATTTTAATTTTATAGTTTTAAAAGAAAAGATTAATTTTAGAGATATTTTAATTTTATAATTTAATAATAAAAAATTAATTGTAGAGATTATGTGTCAAGTATTAAATTAATAGGTTTCTTATTTTAATAAGAGATTATATTTTTATTTAATAAAATATTTCTTATTTATTATTAATTAATTAAATTAATAAATTTCTTATTTTAATTCGAGATTATATTTTTATATTGTTATATGTTTCCTATTTTAATTATATAATTTAATAATAATTTTTTTGGATATATTTTGAATTAATTTTTAATAATAAATATGAGATTTTATTTTTATATTTTTATATTTTAATTTTAAAATAAAAAATAAAAAATTAATTTCAGAGATATTTTAATTTGATGATAAAAAAATTTTGTCGAAAATATGTGGCATGTATTAAACTAATAGGTTTTTTTATTTTATTAGGAGATTATGATTTTATTTTATAATAGGTTTCTTATATTAATTTTTACTAACAAAATTAATTTAAAAATATTTTAATTTTATAATTTAATGTATTGTTATTGTAATAATTTTTTATTAAAATAGATTTATTAATTTAATTCCTAAAACTCTAACAAACAAAACATGAATAAAAAAAATAATATCAAAACTGCATCATTTTGATTTTGATTTTGATTTTTTAAATTTTGAAACACACTCAAAACGACGTAATTTTGATTGTGTTTTTATCAGTATTTTGTGTATGTTTTTTCACCCTATGATTGATCATCAACATTATATACATTTAACACATTATATTACAAAAGTATACTTGTTATTATGATGGAAGCAAGTAGCCTAACAAACCCCATTCATGATGGGTCTCCATCACATGGGATGATGAGCCTCTGACGCGACTGAAGAAGCAAGAGGGACAGGACACGAAATGAAAACACAGCAGAGATTAATAATTGAAAACTCGAGGAAAACTAATACTCCCACCCCCGACATGTGCCCCTCCTGTCTTCTCGGAAATTTTAAATTTGCCCCCATGTGAGTCAAAAATTTCCTTACTTCAAATTTTCCCCTGACATATATATGCGCCCTAACATAACTTCAACTTAAAAAAATTTGCTCGGTCCAATCCGAAAATTATTTTAAAAAAAAAAACTTAATTTATGACAATTTTTAACATGCATTATGTTCAAAATTGGTCAGTTTTGCATTTTTGTCTATTATTTATTTATTTAATAAATATTACAAATTTAGTATTTATTAATTTAATTTTTTGATTATTTTTTAATTTAATTAACAATATTTATGTATAAAAAATTATAATTTTATCAAAAAACCAGTTTATAAAATAAATTTTGACATAGTCTATTTGATTCTTATTCTGAGGCAACATAGATTAGAATTTGTGTTTTTATAGATTAGAAATGTAATTTTTTATGTTGTTATTTGTACTCTTTTTTAAATATATATTACTCTAATATACATGAGAATATTTTTATAATATATAAGTGGTGTTGAATAAATTAAAAAAGAATCACAAAAATTAAATGAATAAATGAACACAAAATAATTAATAATAAATATGAAATTTGTAATATTTATTAAACAAATAAAAAAGATTAGATATATAAAGAACAACAAAATATAAATTTAAAAAAATAAACAAAATTAAAAAAAATTAATTAATAAAAAAATGTAAGTTGTGTTAAATTAATATATATATAAGTAGTGTTAAATAAGTGTATATATATATTGGGGGAGTTGATTTTTATAAAAGAGAGGCAATTTCGATATTTTAAGTAGGAGAGAAAGAATGTGAGAGTTTTGGGAGATGTGAGAGTAGTAGCCTCAAATTCGAGTGTGGTCACTTCCACGCTAGCGTGCAGTGTGACAAACTTATGAGCAAATCAGCTACTAAGAAACAAAAGTCAAACATAAAAAATAATATTGACCCTCTTTCTTAATTTTTCATTTTTGATATTCCATGTTCATCTCATGAAAATTACATGACATTAGTCCATTAACTTAATTAGGCTGAACCGTCCTTAATCCTCAGCTAATTCATTTTATCCGAGAAGGCTTTTGTTTGGTTTTGTTTCGTTCGGGATTATTCCTAAACCAATATTGAAAGTAATAACTTGAATGGAGATGGCACTTTTCATTATTAAAATGAAAGGATTATTAAAATGAATTTGGATGAAGTGTTAGGTTGAGATGTCCTACGTTTTTCATAATTTTTTGTCACATGTGCTTTAATAGTTGTGGGTGTTCAAAATTGGTCCTACCATTGGAGATTTTTTTTTTTTTGGGGAATAATTGGAAATTCCGCCAATAAATCACACATTTCGGGCTTAAACGGAGTATGTAAAACTCCCTGACTGTCCTATATTCTTACAAGAAACACACTTCCTGGATTCGAACCCAGAACCTCAAGGTGATATCCTGAACCCTACACTACAAAGCCACGTGACACGGGAACCACTGGAGAAACATGTCAACGCTAAAATGGGACTTCCTCAACAAGCTTCCGTAGTGAGACTGCTACAAACTAACAAAGGTCCATTGGAAAAACGACACATGTCATGGTACAATTGTACTAGTAGACGAGGAATTAAGAACCAATCAGGGGATAACAGTCCATGACACAATCTGAATCCAGCTCCGAAGTCACGTCATCCCGGAGTCTGTAAGATCTTCGGAGAAGCCAAGTTTAAACCAGAGTGGCCCCAACCCGACTCCAGAGCCACAGTCCTCCGATCTTACGACATTTCAAAATTGAAATACTCCGAAGTGAGTCTTGGATTGAAGAGCAAACCCCCTGAGTAATTCCACACAAGGATCCTCGGGCCACATCAGAAGTATTCCGAACCTAAACTAAAACACTCCAAAGTGCTCTGAATACCTCTTCAAAGTGACCCAGAACATATTAAATAATCTAACGTCGGTCAAGTTCCACTACCAAGTATCTGTCATGATGCCCCACGTCCTCTGCCCAATCTTTTTTATGACATCACTATACCTCTGCTCGATATTAGTAGACACTAATAATAATTTGATGACCTTAGCATGAAAGATTAATCAAACATGCATACTAACAGGTGTAACACCACCTAATATTTCAGGATACATCATAATAGGTGTAACTCATGCAGACCAACAAACCATCCTATCGTGGACACCTCCACCTAAAAATTCCCTATATAAACCAATGAGCTTAAAGGAAAAATGAGATAATTTTTGAAAAAAGGAAAATGTATTAAGAGAACACGTGCATAAACCACCAAAAAACATAAACTACCAAAAAAGCGAAATTGAAAGAAATCACCAGAATCGTGGAAGAAGAACACACAGTATCAAGTCCAGCATTGAAAGTGGACCTCTGAAGGTATAACCCTCATTCTTTTCAAACACCATTTTTGTCACACACAATAACAATATACAATTAAGATTTAATTACATATAAATTAGTATCCAATAACAATCAATCATGATTTAAAAAAAAAAAAAAAATTATGTATAAATTAAGTTCATATCATCACCGATTCCAAGTCAATAAAAACCTATTGTCCAACACTGAAACACATTTAGTTATTGACATAGTATATTGGAACAAATTAACAAGATGATTTAGTAGACATGAGCCTAAATTCATAAGCGGATATATCACTTTACAACGACCAGATGATGCTTTAATCCAAACAAATCCACAAACACACGATTTAGATTGATGTTTTTTTTTTTTAATAGGAAAATTAGGAGGAATTTAATTGAATATGTGAGTTGTTAAACTCTTTAATTAAGCTTACAACCTTATTTATAGTAGCAAATAAAGTCAAATCTAATACTAATTCGAGACTCCTAAGATTATCATACATCAATAAGTAGCTTGAAGCTTCTCTCTTCCTCCTCTCCCAGAGAGAAAACATTTCTATCTTGCTTGCATTATTTATACTCGTACGTGATCTTCAAGGAGAGGAGT